>NDGN011427947.1:0-10780 GCA_002564285.1 Tympanoctomys barrerae | reverse complement strand
TGTCTCTGTCTCTGTCTCTGTCTCTGTCTCTCTCTCTCTCTCTCTCTCTCTCTCTCTCTCTCGACTATTTTCCTGATCTTTCTCTGGTTCTAACTGGAAAAGCTAATTTTATATTGATCACTCCCAAATCTTTCAAGCTCCATTATTTTTTTCTATGCAATCTGTGGAGTTAAGCAGACTCTGAATGAGATAATGCAGCTCTGGACTCAGAGTCAGTAGCTGATTCTTTTGTCATTTTTCCCTCTGATGGAAGGGCAGGACCCCTGTAGAGTCTTTATAGCACGTTCTTCCAAATAAGTTAGGCTGGTATATGCTTTACCATGTTTTGCTTCAGGCATCAAGCATGTATTTTTAACAGTGCAGAATTCCCACAGATAGTATGTGTCTTTCTTTTTGTTCCCCTCCAGCTAGATTTAAATCCCAATTGACAACTTGCCCTATGCAAAAGGAGAAGGGCTAGGGTTGGGGCCAAAGATCAAAGTGGGAGGCACAAGCTTGGAGAGGAAAGGAGAAGAAGACATAAGGTTACTGCAAATGAACACCCTGTACAAAAAAGGAGGAGCCCAGAGCACAGGCCTTAATGTCTGCTTTCTGCAGCCCTATCAGACTGCTTGCTAGATTGATTTCTCACCCCAGGAGCCAAGTTGCTTTTGGCTGAGTAGCTTTTCCCGCGGAGGAATCTTTGTATTTAACAACAACTCTTTGAACAATGATATATGCTCTTTTCTCATGTTTGTACACTTAAGCAATAGGAGACTGAGTGTCATTAATTCACCCCTGCATAGAAGAATTATTAATACTGGCTATAATTCTGGTCTTTTATTTATGACCACTTTTAACTCTGCATGAGAATTGACTCAGCATTGTACTTTAGGTATTGATTTGAAATCTGAAAGTTTAATTTATTGCCTTCATTGGAATCTAGAGTATTTAGGCACTTTTCCTCTGCTTTTCTTTAGTCCCCTCTCTTCTTTTCTTGCCTTCTTTTGGGTGTTTAACAGCTCCCTCAAGGCATTGCCAATTATTTATGACATACTTCTCCTTGTAAGATCTACTTGGAAAACCTGTTCCTATGGAAACTGCTGTTTTCAAACAGGATGGCTCTCACTTCAAAACAATGTCATCAAATATGCAACGGCACATATATCTTTTAACAACAAGTGTGGTCAGATGATTTGTATAACCAAATCTGAAAATATGAGCATTTCAAAAGAAAAGGAGAAAGAGCATGGAAAACCCTTCTGACTGAGCAGGAGATGGAGAGATTATAATAAAACATCTGGGAATTCGACTGGGATATTTGGGGAAATCTGATATGAGGACAGAATAGGTTTTACAGTTTTGTTCAGGAGAGACACACAACTGCTGCATATTAAACAAAACAGAGGTTGATGAAACCTGGGTTTTAACATTTCTCTGCTTTAGGTACATTTTAATGTTAAATTCCTACTGACACCTATTCATTTAGAACTCAGTCTCTATCAACACAGCAACAAACATTCCATTTTCTAGCCACAGTATTTATTAGCTTATCACCCAGTCATAGTTTTTTTCTTCACTCTACTGTTTATTCATTTCAAAGCCAGAGAAATGAAGCACAGTATTATTACTGAGTGATATTCCTCGTAGAAAGCTTTGTCTATTGGGTTACTAAAGCAAAATCACTCTATTCCCTTGCCTGATAATGCATTACTATTTTTTGTTTGTTGAGAGATATTCATTTTCTCTCATTGCATTCAGAACCAAATTTTGCTAGTTACCATGGCAATAGTTTTGAAGTTAATATCACACTAATCCATCATGACCTAATGTGATATAGCTTGGATGTGTTATAGAATTCATCTGTCCATCAATCATATTGGAAAATTTTGAGGAAGAAGGTACTAGAGGATTGTGAGGAGAGAGGGACAGATGGACTGAGAATGAATGACAGAAAATTACATTGCTGCACAAGCATAAACTATAAAACCATGCTAGGTAACTTCAGAGAAGTGCGTTGTGTTATAGAATGGGATCATTAATCATTAATTTAATCTTGGTTTTATTGTAATGCAATATAAATGAAAAATTGCTAATTGAATCCACTGTCAAGAATGTGATTGTTCTTTGATTTTTTAAGCCAAGAGATGATTAGAGAGGTTTACAAGTATATAGGGAAAAATTAGAATATTCTGATTAAAGAGACCTTGATAGAGATTCTTCTAAGGCGTTCACCTTTAGGGACATTGGCTGCTTGGTCTTGGATTTGATTCATGAATGCCAGCTTCACTTTCAATGTGCATCATTTCTTTCTTTTTTTAGGAGTAGGAAGAATTTATTGAGAGAAAGAAGGCTTCTTTCTGAGAGGTACAGAAGACCCAGAGAGCGGGTTGTCCACCAACGCTACTTTTTAAGGGTGTTTTTTTGAGTAAAGCCATGAAGTGAGGAGGGTTTACAGCTATCATCAATCAATAAGATTACAAATATAATTGCTCAGGTAATATTGATCCAATGACAAATCATAGGATAGGCACGAAGTGAGACAAAACTATGGCCAACCAATGGGATTACAAGAAGTTTAGTCACTAGAGTAATATTGATTAACTGATCAAATGGGGAAACAGATCATGTGGCAAGAATGCATGGAGAGACAAGGACTTTCCCAGAAGGGGTGAGTTAGGGAGGTTTGATTCTCCTCCACAAGGTGATTGATACCTGTGTAGAGTATCGATGACTGCTGTTCATCCCTAGGGCAAGTAAATAGGTGAGTATCTCTTTTTCTAGAAGCCTGGAATTCAATGAATGCACCTCCAGCCACAGTTGTCTTCTGCACTGACCTCTTCAGGGCCCAGCCCCAAGTGACTGCCTGCAATATTTCTAACTTAGCTATCTACACTGTTACCCACTGAAGAAGTTCCCCTAACTGCCATGAGGGGTCAAGGGTTGAAGGCCAATCTGGTTACTTCCAGCTTAAGAGAGTTGTAGTGGTGATCAGCAGTCAGTAATTCTCCAAAAAGGGTCTATGTAAAGGCAAGAGCTTTAGATGCCAGCTGTTCTTGTCTTGGGCAAGATGTACAGCTTTAAGTCTGGAGGAGACAAGACCACAGAAACAATTAAGTATACATGGGCCAAATAACAAAATCAGAAGGAGAATTATGAATATGGCCAACAAAGTTTCCCACCTGGAGGAGCTGTAATAATTTTCCATACAGAGAACAAAGAGAAAGTCCAGGGAATTTCAGAATCTGACATGTCATTAACTTGTCATATAATATCTTGAGCAGCTAGCGAGATATTAGCAGGAGCATCAGAAATGTATGCAACATTCAGCTTTTATAATTGCACAAGTGCCCCCTTGTGCTGCTGTTAGAATGTTTAATGCCATCTGATTTTGTATGATGGCTTGCCTCATTAATTTTACTATTTCATTCATGAGAGAGAGGTAGAGGCCAGCCTCAGTGTCACTGAAGGCCTGCTGAGTATAATGAAGCTCTCCATGTGTTGCATGACATCCTCTAACCCCCAAGAAGGGATAAAGACAGAAACCCGTGAAACCTGCTTCTAGACTAACCATGCCCTCTGTGTGGGGGCTAAGTTTGCAGCTTTGTCAATACTGTTGATGTTTCTGCCTTTTAACCATGAAAATAATCCCAGGGTACACCTTGCTGCCTATCCAGAGGGTAGCCAGGGCCACAGATTGGTTCTGTAGAACGAATGAGTGCCATTGAGGACTTTCTGTCTAATTCTGAGGTGATTAAACCAGTTTGTTGAAAACCAATCTTCAGCCTGTAAAGTAATTGTGATGTGCACAGTTTCTGAATGATGCATGGGGGCTCCTAGAAGAAAAATGTCCAAAACAGGAAGTAGTGCCAAGAGAAGATTTCTACCTGTGCCTGGATATCTGGTCAAAAGCAATATTCTGGTTTAGAAAGGGATGAATATGTGCGTGTGTGTGTGTGTGTGTGTGTGTGTGTGTACATATATATATGTTTAAAATCTGCTCTGATTTTATTACTGTCAGTCATCAGCTAAGGACGTCACACCCCTCTCCATCTCCTTGAAGATTAGCATATCATTTGTGATCATTTGTAACACTGAGGAAATAAAATAACATTTTGTAGTTGGGCTATGCATATACCACGTGGTGTATACATTTTCAGTGACTGTGAAATTGGGTCTTGGAGGATAAAAATTCTTAGTCTTAATATAATAAAGCAGATACAGTATGCATATATTCAATAAGATTATCTATCTATCTATCTATCTATCTATCTGATGGGATTTGATGAGGGACTATTAAAATTTGAAAAGCCTACTTAGAGGAATGGTAATGAAAAGAAAAAGGGTTGTGAAACAGTGATCTAGAACCAATCTTCCATTGTGTAACAGTGCTGGGTAGGAGAACCAATTCCCACAACCACTAACTGTGGATCTAGGTCTCTGGTTCTAATTTCTCCTCCTCATGAACTCTCATTTACTTGGCATTTATGCTATAGAGCACATTAAGACATGATGATAGAAAAACAAAAATACAGGGTTCTTTAACATCCAGAGAAGACTAAAGGCATCACATGATCCCGGAAAAGTTAGATAAAGACCATGATAAAAGTCAAATATTACACCAGGCTCCTCCGCTATCTAGTACTCTGAAATAGCTAACTAAATTCATAAGTTGATTAAACTTAACATGTCTCACATTCTATGACCTTGACATTTGTTTATTCACATGAAGTTATTCTTTGGGAAACAAACCACAGAGCATGTACTTTGTAAAGGTGCCACAGAATCAGACAACCTGACCTTGCCCTTCACAGCCAGATGACTTTTCTTTTTTTGGTTGTGGGCATGCTCATGTACAGCAAGAAAGGGCTCAGCTGCTCTATTGAATCATGTAAATTTCTTTGTCATCTCTTTGTGTTTTTTTGCCTGAGGTCTATGGTTTGAAGAAAAATGTTTAAACTGAATAGGATCCATCAATGGGTCTTCACCATGAACTTTGTTAATTGCAGTGATGAGAAAAGCTTTGCCTGGTAATCCCGGGCCTCTGATGGGATCCAGTGGGGAGGAATGGGGCTTGCTGCTGTCGACTGCAGTCAACTCAGTAAAGTCGGAAGAACAAGAGTTAATCACACTTGAGTGATCTTTTCAGTAAGTGGATTTCTGCAAATTAAAAAGAACTTGGTGTAGACATAAATGAGGAGCACCTAAATGAGAACTGAGCCTGCTGTATAAATGGGATGGGAATGCAATGTGGTTATGAGATGGGGAGAAAAATTTTACTCTCTTGTAGGGTTGAAGGGGGCTCCTAGGAAGGTTAGAAGACCCTGAGCCCTTCTGGGGAGGGAAAAAAATGCAGGCTCTGTGTAGTTATGAGCAGCAAGCAGTTTTCAAACAGCTTCATGGTTTAGAGCTGACAGTCTGTTTGGACACCTGCCTGTGTGTGGGCAGCAGTGCCCCTCCTAGTGCAGATGTCATGCCTACCCACACCCCACTATTGTCCCACAGGATCAAACCCCTAGCAACAAGCTAAGTATCCAATTAACCAAGTGTCTACCATCAAAGGGGTAAAGACAAGGCCCCTTCTTATGTCCCACCCCATGCCAGTGGGATGATAGAGTCTGAGGGGAGAATGTAGGGCCATTGAGAAGGGGAGATAGGCAGTGACACAGGCATGGCTAAGGTGGCATGGCTGACGACTATAAAATTGACTACATGGGTACTGAAAACTGCCCTCTGGGAAACCTTTATGGGTATAAAACATTTATTCTTAGAGACCTGCTCTCATACAGTGGACACCTCCTAAAACTCGATAAACCTCAACTGACCCCAGCAACAAAGGCTAAGAACTGGACTGGCTTAAAGCCCCTATGAAAATGGGACTTTATCCCCATTTTCATGAATATCTATCTATTTCATGATAGAAAAAGGACTCTATCCCCAGGCGCTCACATTCAAGCAAACTTCTTACTCCACAGCTCTCTCTGCCTTCTAAATATCCAAGTAGTATTTTGATTTCAGGGTTTCTTACTCTGCCCCAGACAGAGGAGAATCCTCCACTGTGAGTCAGCCTCTCCCTAGCCTTGCATTTCTCCCTGGGAGGAAAGCGAGAACCAGAGGAACTGGAGGACTGTGTACAGGAAACCCATAAGGTTCCAGAGAACCTCCTTGACATTACACTCAGATTGGAGGTTATTGGTACAGAGAAGGTGGTGTGTGTGTGTGTGTGTGTGTGTGTGTGTGTGTGTGAATTACAAGTGTGCTGTCACATGCAATTAGTTTTAGGAACGTTATTTAGGGTTTCTTTTTTGAGTTGTGCTAAATTGTAGATTTAGAACCAAGTAGGGCAAATATTAGCCATTGGCCAAGTCCTGACTATGTTGTGTCATACATTAAGGATGAAGGCTGTGCCTGTCTGTCACCTTGGGCTGGCTGTCACAGAGTTTGTAGGTCAGAGTTCTAGTGTCTAAATGGTCTGGTCATTGGCCTTTTGTGTATTCAGCCTATCAGCTGATAAGCACATTTCCTTGATTCAGGTGACGTATTGAGCTATTTACAATCACTTTTTAAAAAATGTGAACAAAGCTTCTTGGAACATTTTAAATAAATGAGCTGGCCAGGCTGAATTAGAGAGAGTTCACCTGGATGTTTCAATACATTTGTGAATAACTATGATACAAATTTCCTGAGTTAATTTTCTCACATCTGTTTCCTTCAAGGTGATTAAAATTACAAGTTCAAAATGAAAAAATCCCATGTGCTATTTCCTACAATATCTAGCAAAGAAATGGTTAGGTGTTTTATGTAATTATTTACAGCATTCCCAGGAGGCAGGAAATGCTTATGTTAGATTTAAAAGATGATTCAGTCCTTTGAAACAGAGTCCAAAAATCAGAAAAGAGGAGAGGAAAATTAGTATTTATTGCAAATTTGTTTTATGACTTATACTTTTCTCCAGAACTTAATAAATATCTCTTTTATGTCTTCACAAGAGAAGTACAAGGCAGGCTGTGGCGATAGCTCAGTGGCAAGCTCAAGGATCCGAGTTTGATCTCTGGTACTGCATACCCAGGGTGCGCTGAGCCAGCCCTGAAACCATGTGTGGTGGTGCACTCCTGTAATCCCAGAGCTGCAGAGGCTGAGACAGGACAATCACTTTGAGTCTGAACTGCATAGCAAGTACCTGTATCAAATAAACAAATAAATATTAAAAAAGAAAAGTGCAGGATGAATAGTACTCTCATTTTAAAGATGGATAAAATGAGGTTCACAGAAGATAAATGTTTTTCAAGCTTATCAAAGCTTCTTTCTTTCTTTCTTTCTTTCTTTCTTTCTTTCTTTCTTTCTTTCTTTCTTTCACGGAACCAGGGATTGAACTCAGACCCTTGTGCTTGCCAGGGAAGTGCTTATTCTACTGAACCATCTCCCTGGCCCCTAGAAGCTTTAAATGTAGTATTTGTTATTATGACTGAGCCTCTCACTTCAAAAACCTTATTTTGCTTTTTATACTAATTTTAGGGTTTTTTGTGTAGGGTCTCACTGCACAGATCGGACTTGTAGTGATTTTCCTATTTTCTGCCCCCCTAGTGCTGGGATTATAGGCATGTACCACCGTGCCCAGACTCTATCACTAGCTCAGCATGCCCAGGAGTGGAGCCAGCATGGCATGTGATGTCAGGGATCAAACCCTGGCCCCTGTGCTTGCCTAAATAAGCACTTAGTCGGTTGAGCTATCTTGCTGGCCCTTGTTTCTACAAATTTTAAACAGTTATATGAATGTATTTGCTTAGTGCCATTCATAGCACTACTTACATGCCTTCAGAATAAAAATTCTCATGTAACCTGGCTGTAATGGTACATGCCTACAATTCCAGCAATTGAGTGTGAGATCAGGATCTTGGACCCAGCCTGGGTAACGTAGTAACTTGGCAACACCCAGTCTGATAAAATAAAAAGGGCAGGAGATATAGCTCAGTACACAGGTCCCGGGTTCTATTCCTAGCCCTGAAAACAAACCAAACCAAAATCAAAACCTAAACAAAACAACTCTCAGCTGTACCTCAGTGCAACTTCAGACAAGAAGGTCCGTGCCATTGATCTTCCCTTCTCTTATGTGTGGATCACATAACTTGCTGCACAAACATCTATCTGAGAAGATCATTAAAATAGATACAGTCTATTACCAGACAAGAGGAAAGGAATAAGAAAGACAGAGGGGGTGTGAAGGTCAATAATGGGGTGATGGACTGAAGAAGGAACATGCATTGAAACTTCCTCAAAATATGTAGAACTGGATGTAAGGCCAAGGCAATGGGTGGGGCAGGGTAATGGTCTAAATATGTTATGTGTATGTACTCATCTTCCAAAATGAAATCTATTTGTATAACGAATAACAAGAGTGAATTAAACCAATAGTCAGTAGAATGCACACCATATACAATAAATAATAAATAAATCTATTATTTCAGGTCCATAATAGAACAGAACGCTGTAGCACAGCCATTGACAACCTGTAGTGCTAGCACACATCGCTTGTGATCTCAGGTTATCGGGACACAAGCGCAGTAGCATGGCTTGGTGCATACATGTCATTCGGATGGAAAAGGATTTTTTCAGTGCAGTTCACACATGATTATTTGAAGACCAGATCAGATAGATAGAAGGTAGCAGAAAGCAACTGAGGAATAAAAGAGTAATGCAATTTCCTCCCTAATCATTGATCTTTTATAAAATTGGTAAATTGTCTCTGGTTCTGTCTTCCATGGAACAGTGTGCGAAGCAGAATGCATGACGTGTGGAAAGTTTGAGGCTATTGACAGGTATATGTGGAGCCCATAGAAATTACTGAAAGACATTTGAGAAAACTGACTGAGTACATGAAAGTTTGTTTACTTTTCTCCTCCTTCCCTTTCCTCTTCTTTTCCCCTTCCCTTCCACTCCTTCTTCTTGTGCCTGTGCTGGAGACTGGAGGCAGGGCCTTGCCTGTGCTGGGCAAGCTCTCCATCATCAAGCTACACCCCAAGGCTAAAGTAAGTTTTCATACTTCAATACCATCTACAGCAGTTCAAGTTGCATGTCTTCCCCAAATCAGGCAAATTAGACAGCCTTCAGGTGACAGTGGGTTACTGCTTGCAGAAAAAACAGAATATTTATCTCTCTGGAGACTTCCCTAAGGAGCCATGGTGAATCAAAACAACTGAATCTGAGTTATAACCAATTCCCACAGCGTGCAGTGAGGTGATGGCTTTGAAAGTAGGTTGTTGATGGTGAGAAATTAAGGACATAAAATTATATTTTAGATGGAAATAAATCAGTGGTAGATATCAGGCAAAGAGATTCTAATATCCAAACATGCAAAGGTTGTTTTGAAATCCGTTGTGGGAAATGCTGAATGTCAACAGGAAGATGTAAAATTAGGTGTCGTGAGGCAGGACATTTCTTTTTGTGGTGAGCAGTTGAGACGGAGGAGCAGTCCTCTTCAATTTGCAGCTAGCAAGCACTTGTTTCCTTAGAATGATGAAACAGGGAACTGAAGAGTACATGCCAATCCCGGTGTCGAGCAGAATTGGGGTTCTGAATCTCTTAGTACTTTAATGCTTAGCAATTGCAGTATCCTGAACTCAGGCTGAGTCACGGCATCAAATGTCCTTCTAGTCAATTTCTGGTTTCAGCATGAAATTATGCAGTTTGGAATTGAAAAACAATAGGCATTTTCAGTTGGCATTTTTCATTTGCTATGCAACTACAAAATTAAATATTTTGAGTCTTAGGATACCATGAGTATTTTTTATTTGTCTATAATTTTTATTATAATAAATATTCACTTTTTACAACTCTACAAGAGCTCCCATTTCTTATTTTTCAAAATCATCATAGGAGAGGGATAAATCAGTAGATAAAATGTGTCTTTTAAATAATCAAACAGGAGTGGCATTTGACAAACTGACTTCATGAAACAATTGGTATTTTAATAAGTGAAATAATTTAGGAATGTAGTTCTCATTTATATTCAAAATACTCTAGTCAGATATATGATTTTTTTCATAGCAGCACAAGGAATATGAAGCTATTGCATATGCTTTGTGCTTTATCTTTATTTCAAATGGCACTTGAATCACTCAGGAGACCAAGAAATATCCAAAAGTGAAATTTGCAAATATGTCCTGGTTATTCCTTGAAAATATGGATTTATTATAGGCTATGCAAAAAGGTTTTTATGCTTAACCTTGACTCATATTTGTAAAGTTTTTGTGAGAAAAAAAAGGGAAATTTTACGGGCTGTATTCCAATATTTTTAGTCTTATTTTTCTCTAAACATATATGTTCTTCTTCTCTTTCCTGGAGTTTCCATTGATGGTTGACCAGGGCACATAAACAGAAGCTGCAACTAACTCTAACATCACATCCCACCATTTTCTTCAGCAAAGTAGTGAATGAGGAAGCTAGAGAAATGTTGCTTATATCCAAGATAATTTTATGATTAATCAGTATTTACATTCCCAGAGGAAAAGGAAAAGGAAGTTAACAGAAGAGAATGAGTTGAATTTCATTCAAAATTATTGTTGAGTTGAAAATTATTGCACTGAATTTAATTCAAGACATTGTGTAAATATGAAAACAAATATAACTTGGTCAGTGCCCTACAAGACCCTCTCCATTTTTCCCTGTGCTTTGTTTGTTATGCAGCAATTAATTGTTTTCACACTGCCCTCAGCCCAGTTTCACGGATGGGCCTGAATTGGCCTAAGCCAGAGACTGACAAACTTACTCTCTCTCTCTCTCTCTCTCTCTCTCTCTCTCTCTC
>NDGN011427941.1:0-17050 GCA_002564285.1 Tympanoctomys barrerae | reverse complement strand
ACCAAGTTCAAGAGTCTTAATTAAGGGCTGGCGAGATAGCTCAGCAGACCAATCCCGTCCTTAGGCAAGCACAGGGACCCTTGCTGGTAGATCCCCAGCACCCTGGTGGTGGAGGCTGGGTGAGGTGGCACACACCTGTAATCCCAGCGCTGGAGAGGCTGAGAACAGGAAGGTCGTTATGAGTCTGAGTTGCTTAATGAGAGCCTGTACCACATATCCCCCCGCCAAAGAGAGAGAGAGAGAGAGAGAGAGAGAGAGAGAGAGAGAGAGAGAGAAAGAAAATTAAAATTAGAAGTCTTAATTAAGAGAATAGCAGAACAAAAGTGGACAGAAAATATTAGGAATTTTAAAGGTTTAGAAATAGTAACTATGGAAGATCTAAACAGACAAAATGCATAAAACCTGAGAATAAATAGAGTTACCAATTTTGATGGTGATTCCATTCCAGAGACAACATACTCAAGAACTGGATCTGTGTAGAAGGTCAGAAGATTGATTCCTATTGTACGTAATGCAAAATACAAAGGCCCGGCATTCACAGAGACAGTGTGAATGTCCACTGTGTCAGAAACTTAGAGCAGAAATTCGGGATCAGAAGTGACTTAGCCATTCCCCACTCTGGAATTCTGCTATGAGAAACCCGGGACACCAAAATATCTAAGTACAATTGAAAACCACCATCTTTTCAAAGAAGGGACCTATATTTTGTAGCAAATCAATGCACAGGAGGTGGTAAAGGCAGCTTCTGCTGAGAAAAATAATTGGAATGTTGAATGACATAAAATAAAAATCATTTTGCATTACTGTAGAATAGAGCGCTTGAGGACATTTTTTCCTCTCTAAACTTTACAATGCTAAGATGATCATGTAACCATTATAAACGTGACATAATAAATTGGTAGTGTTAAAATGTAATTATTTCTCATGGATTCAATCTGAAAATGTCAGCCTGGTTGTTCTATACTTAATAAAAGAGACCCAGCTGTTTTACTGACAGGCGGCTTTGGACACTAACCTAAGGTTTTTAACCAAAAGTGAGAAAAAAGGGCATTTCTCATTGGAATGTCTATGTCTATTAAAACTATTGTTACTGGGCATTAATATATGTTTACAATGTTGATTATTTTATTGTGTACTCTTCTTTTATTCTTTATTTATTAAGAATAGAATTTCCCTAAATTGTGTTTTCCATGATAACATTGTGTTCCTTGACTGTATGGATTAGAGATATATCTGAGCTCAAACAAATTTCACTGAAACATCATTACAATTCACAAATACTAAAAAATATGGATTCAACTTATTCCTACCAAAGCAAACAAATGAAAATGCATCAACATGTATGTAGATTTTATTTAAGATATAAGAAAGACCAGAGACTTTCCTAACTGCATCTCACTTCCTGCGCGATGGCGTTGCCTTTCTGTTAAAGGCATGACTATCAGTTTTCTTAACCATTTCTCTGATTGGGGTGGTCTTGATATGGTGTGATATGTGAAGGCAAGTTAGATCATGACCCACGGTAAGTATTTTGTCATTTACTTAGTACAATTTCCTAATTCCAATGTATATAAATATTCTATAACCCGTGAAATGCAAGGGAATTGTTTCAGAACATGTTAAATTAGAGAACAACGTACTATAGATACTTGCTGCAATCATTGTTTCTGCTCTCGCATATCCTGATTCAGAAACATGATATTTGTTTATTTACTGAACAAATTCAGTTTATCGGCTACTCTCTTAGGTAAAAAGTAAAGTTGCAGGCCAGCTATGGTGACACACATCTGTAATCTCAGTACTCAGGGAGCTAAGACAGGAGGATTTTGGTAAACTCATGATCAGCCCGGGCTATTTAGTAACATAAAGCTGATTCTCATGACTTAAAATTAAAATGCATATATGAATAAAAGTAAGCAATATTATTGTCAGACACAGTCTATCCTATATATCTAGAGGAAAAAGAAATTAACAATGACTCCTGATGCCTTGGCCCATGGGACTAATCTAGTGCTTATTCCATGAAAATGGATTCACCAAGTTGAATTTTAGACAGGTACCATCAAGCCTGGGGCAATCACCTGAGATTTATCACATGAAGAGAAGCTGTCTTGGTGAACATTTTATGACACTATTGAATACAAGGTCAATGAAGAGAACCAGAAGAAAGAATTTATTTGTAAACAGAAAGCAAAATTTTCAATGAATCATAAGATTAATTCACATGGTAACTGCAGTTAAAATGAGCCACAGGGGCTAAATTACAATCAGTATTTGCAATTTCACCATTTTCCCTTGACATGAATTTAGTGATCCATGAGATTTCTTTCACTGAGTGATATACTTTGCATCCTGGATTTTTTCTTCTGAAAACAAACCTTGGATGGATCCATCTTCAAGACATATTCAATTGTTACTTGTTAGAAAATATCTTCAATGTAAGTAGTCACTTTGTACAGTCACTTTGTGCAATACTATTCTATTTATATTCTACCTAGTTCAATAATTACATTTTTAACCTTCCCACAGGCTACCGAAGACAGATACAATCCAGCTAAGCAGTGACAGAAATTTCAAAGTAAGTACTATGCCTACCTCTAGTCAGATTTTTTTTCTTTTCATAGGTGATAACAGATATTTGTTTTTGTTACTTAACCCCAGAATACCAGACTAAAATTGTGACAAGGGCTTTTGAGATAGCTCAGCAGACTAAAGCTCCTGGTTTGGCAAGCTTAGGCAAGCACAGGGACCTCAGTTCATTCCTGGTACCACATGCTGTGCCAGCCCTGTCCCCAGGGAAGGCTGAGTAGGGACACAGGGTCCAGACATAGTGGCATATGCCTGTAATCTTAGAGCTGGGGAGACTGAAAACAGGCGGATCACTATGAGTCCAAGCTCTGTGGTAAGACCCTGTAACAACCAAATAGATTAAAATAAATAAAGAAAGAAAATTGCAAAAACAAAAATAATGATACACTTAAGATACAGACTTTTGAAGAATTTTATGAGAATGTTTGTGCTATTCATTTGCTTCAGATTATTTCCTTTTAATTTTTTTCTTACTTAGATTTGACAGCAAAGTCCATTAGTAAAATGTTTCTAAGAGTATTGAATATGGACTCAAAATAAGAAACAAAAACTTTGAATTTGAAGTATGTCTCTTTGTGTCATTAGCTGTCTTAAATGATATGCAATGAATCAAATTTGCTGCTGAAATTAAACTGTTGTCTATACTTCTATTTGTCTCATATATAATTCATTTGGCTCTCATTTATAGAAGCATATTTTGAAATAGGCATAGAAAATTGCAGCCTTTTAAATTTTCTGCATTTACTACATAATATCAGAGCTAACTCAACTTTACTCATTCTACTGAAATTGAACTCGATTATGTACCAGTGTTTAAAATGAATTCTAACTTGGAAAATCAATAGAAAACTTGTAAATCCTTTTTCTTCTCTAAAGTTCTAGATAATTTCAAAATTCACAATAATACAGAGGTTGTTTAATTTCATTCAGGTACTCTAAAGAGCCATTCAATTTCACCCAGACAAAAGCAAACTCCATATAAAAGAATTCAGCATTAATCCATGTGTCTCAGATGAGCAATATGTGACCAAAGAGTGGGAGACCCAAGTGAAAAGTCTGCAGATGCTTCAAGAAGAAACAGACAGACTACAACTGTTTAGTGAGATTATCACTTAATCCTTCGCCTGCATGAGTTTTTGCTAAAGTCCTTTAAACTGTTTTTCCAACCCTTGGAATATAGATTATGGAAACGTAGATTAATTATTCAAATCGTGATATATGCCACCCAAAAATTGACTGTTTCACTAAAAAATCTTTGCAAGGCAATTGTTTACATGACTGTAAAGGTGAACAAAGGAAAGAAGAGGTATGATGGAGACCTTACATATACATAAATATGAACATGCCTATATATATATATATATATTAGAAAATTGTACTCATTTCAAGGTCCAAAAGCACATTTGATTTTTTTTTAATCTCAGACTTCCTGGTGCTTTCAGAAATGGTTACTGTAATTGTAGCACGAATATCAGTGCTTCTCAGTAGACATCTACAGCAGTCAACTAAATATGCCCGTGGCACTTAAAATTACTCTTATTCTTCAAAGCCAAATTAGTAGAAACTGAAAATGATTTTTAAAGTAGTATTTAATCACAATTACTAAACCGAGGTACTCTTTACAAAATTTTAAATTAATGTGTTTTTAAAACTTTCTTGATGAAAGTGAATGTATATTATTTGCTTTTTGAAATGTATTTCGAACAGGGTCTACAGGTTCTCACCATAGAAATCAGACTCATAGTGATCCTCCTGTTTTCAGCCTCCCAAGCGCTGGGATTACAGGCGCGCGCCACCACACCCAGTCTCAACGGGCTTCTCAGCGCACCCCGAGGGCGGGGCCAGCAGGGCAGGCCAGGGATCAAAGCCCAGCCACTGCATTCTGCTTAAGCAGGCGCTTTAGTCCTCTGAACTATCTGGCCATCCCTTTCTTTGCTTTTTCATACTATAACAAAAGCTTAAATACTTAATAAAGCTTAAAAATATGACAGTATTTTACATATACAATAATTCAATTATTTTTTGGGGCCGGGGAGATGGCTCAGTGGAATAAGCACTTCCCTGGCAAGCTCAAGGGTCTGAGTTCAATCCCCGGTTCTGGAAAAAAAAAAATTTTCAATTATTTTTATTATTTTATTAATTATAATTCATTAGGTCATTTGGAGCAGATATACCAATCACCAGCTTTTATATTTGTTCAATAAATACCATTGAAGGAGACTCATTTTAATTAATTATCTTACATAGCAAAATGGAAGTACCAAGACTGTCTATATGTAAGTTCTTTAAAAATATACTCTATAAGTGTTTTAATACTTATAATACTTATATATTTGGCTATTAGATTCAGATTTGCTTGCAGTAATGGGAAATGTGTTCAATATATTGAATGACTTAAATATTCAACCGATATAAGTGCCCTTGCCACTCCCTGCTCTTGTGCAAAGCCCTGTAAGGCCTCCAAAATGGACTTTCACACCTAATCAGTGCCTAAGAGTCAACAGCAAAAGGCCATGGATTTCACTCTTTTGAACTATAGTAACGTGAAAGAATTTTGGCTCCTTTGTACATAGGTACTGAAAGCCCTGGAAGTTCAAACATCGTTCTTCATTTACAAACTTTCCACTTGTACGCCCAGCTGCCCATACTTATGCCATCTACTCCTGTTTGCCTCACCACGCTGCATTGTCCGTGTCTTTTTTTCTTCTCCCTGCTCCACCAGGCAGGTCTCACAGTGTAGTTCCAGTGGGCCTTGAGTCCACAGTGTAGCCCATGCTGGCCTCACAGCAACCCTCTTGCCTCAGCCTCCTGAGTGCTAGGGTTATAGGTGTGTGCCACCATGTCTAGCGGCAGAATCCTCCTGAATTATTTTATTTTCTCTAGCCTACTGGCTAGACTGCTTAAATGCCTCTTCTCGAACACACTATTTATAGAAGATAGGCCCACATTTCTACTTTTTCATTTTTTCTTAAATTTGCTTCTCTCTTTCTATAGGTCAACTCTTATCTCCATGTGAATTTCATCTACGATTGCCATCTTGAAATTTCCGAACATTCCTCCCCTGAGTCTGGCCATGGCGACTGCTAACTTCTCTACTTTGGCCCTATCCTGATGACCATCAGTACGGCATGGCAGTACCATCCAAATACTGGCCACAAGTCAGTGATGGGTGGATCCTCTCTCATCCCTGCATTGCTCAGGCTCTAAGAAAGGACAGGAATCTTTGTTCATTGAAGAAGAAACAGGGGCATATTGAAGAGAAGCAATTGTTTTCCGCATACCATTCTGAAGTAGCTCTATGATATTCGATAGTCAGATTGATCCATCAAAGAGTCATTCATTCATTTATTCAATTGGCTGTAGAACATTAATCTTATTGATCACCTGTCCTGTGCCAGACAATTTCTCTATATCCTGAAAATCCACCTTTAATGATATAGATAAAAGCTTTGTGCTCCTTGTACAGCTTACTGCCTCTTGTGGATAAGATATATTAATCCACACCAAACATATACAACCCTCCCCAGAGCAAGCAAGNAGAGAGAGAGAGAGAGAGAGAGAGAGAGAGAAAACAAATAAATTAACTCTAACAATAAAAAGTATTACAGTTAGAAATATGCTGAGTATAATATGCTAGTGGTGATGCACTCATCATTGGACCAAGTAGGTAGGCAGGACTCACTGAAGATTGAGTTTAAGTTGGGACTGAAAGAGCAAAACATTCTTGAGAGGAACAAGAAAAGAAATCTCAGCAAAGGAAGCAGCACCTGTCCCAAGGATGAGACAGAGGAAACAGCGGTGTGTGGTCCAGAAATCCGAGACCCCAGGAAGGGGAAGGAAAGCAGGGAATGGGTGGAGCGGGTGGAGCCGAGGATCTGCCAAGATGCTGAGAGCCGAGAACTGAGGAGGGAAGCAATTGAATGCCATGGAGAGGTCTAAGTTTTCAGGTACAAATTCAAAATGATGAGATTGTTCTAGAAGATCGTATTTTCTCTACATGTAATATGTCCTCTCTGGGGTCAAGGAAAGAGGCAAAAGATTAAGCAAAGTTATTGAAGATAAATGGAGATGACAGCCTCGATCAGCCCTGAAGCAGAGGAGAGGAGTCAAATGACAGCCGAGAGACTATGGAGGAGATGAAAAGGAAGGAGTAAATGTCTCATTGTCTCTGCGTTTTTTGGTATAATTTTTATTTCTCTCCTCACTCTCATTTCTGTGCAGTCCGTGTGAGTTATGTTTCATCTGTAGCTTCTCATTCCTTCACCTGGGAAATCTATTCAGACATCTTTCTTTCCATGGGCTAGTTTTCTAAGTTATCTGAATACTTCTTGTGATTATTTTACCACGTTCAGTGTGAGAATTTGCTCTGCCTCTATCCAAAGTCTATGGATGCTGCTTTCTTTGGTTCTGAATTCATTTATGAGAAAAAGAAAAAACCTCAGCCTTTTCAACAGGTAACCTGAGAGATTCACTCACAACCCCCACTCACTTTTTCTTGAAATTTAGTAACAATTTTTGGTATGTGAGCAGAAGAAAAGATATTGTGAAACCTAAATCATACCTTAACTTCATCATGTGTCTCTTTCATCTTTCTTTCTTTCAGATCTCACAGTTCCCTGGTGTTCACCATTGTGAACCCCTGAAGAGTCTCTCCAAACATATCCTTTGGTCTTTTCTTTCCTCTCTCACATTCAAACACCATGTACAAATTTTGCTATTGCCTTATGGGTTTGACATATTTCCTCCACTTAAAAGGTGAGATAACTGAGACAATGACGTTATTGATGACTTGCCTCAGATTGTACAGCTACTGAATGCTGGAGATGTTAATCCAGCACAGCCTGTCCGATTCCTGAGTTTCCCTGTCAATCCTACAGCACTGCAAATATAAGCTAATTTCCTTCCTATCCTAGTTCCTTCTATAGCCCCAGACAAGAGCTAAGTGCTAGTGATGGTAAATCAATTCTATAAATGCAATATAAATGTACGTGTACTCTTCTGTGTTGAATAACTTTGGGGCCACTTACATCCTTGCTTTAGTCACTGTCTTTCTGAGCCATCACTCTTCTTTCATCCAAATCCTCTCTCTTTCTAATGCTAGTTCATCTCCAGAGTGAATCTGTCAGGCACAGCCTTACTGGTGACTGAGATTGATCTGTCAGTTGGCAAAGTATCGCTGAGAGACTAGATTCTCCTCTTATCTTATACCTTATGCTTGCAAAGGTGTTAGAAATGTCACTTTTAGCCCATGCCCATAGTCATTCACCTGTCAACTTCCTGACTGACATGTTTGCAAATCCTTCATCATGTAATTCTTGTCCCTAGAGTTATATGCTGTGGATGGTGTCAAAATAATGACTCAAACTTGATTCCCTTCTCAATTTTATTTTAGATGAAACTCATACAATGAATCAAAAATAGCTTTTGTTTCTTTTCAGGATGACATCAACCTCAAAATCATGACTTCCTTTTCTTTTTTTTCTCCATAATTTTATTGAGAAATAAATAGCAATGAGACAGTTTCATAACTTTCTCCCAGTTTTAGGGACGCAGTTTTGGTGCAGCTTTATCACTTAGTATGCTTTTTTCTTTTTAAATCATTTCATTTGTTATTCTTAAAAATAGTCTTCTATTTTTATCCACTCTAAACAAACAAACAAGACCAGCCAAATACCTCAGCAGATTAAGATGCCTGCAAGCAGGTGCAGGGGCTGGAGGTTTGATCCCTGGGCCTGCCATGCTGGCCCTGCCTCTGAAATCAGCTACTGAGACTGGGCATGGTGGTGCATGCCTGTAATCCCAGATCTTGGGAGGCTGTAAGCAGAAGGATCACTATGAGTCCGATCTAGTAGTAAAATCCTGAGCACCCTATAGACCTATCCCTAAAATAAAAAAAATTAAAAAATAAAAATACAGCAGACAATTCTGAGGAGTTGGACTAGGTTTGGAGTATCTTTAGTGCTATCAGTAATTTTAAAAAGTTGTGTCAGTGCATCTTTTTATTTATGCCTAGAGCCACAAAAGTTGATGAGTTGATGCTCAGGTTTAGCAACACAAAAGGGATTTCTCCATCTGTCCACCTCCTGCTCATTCTGTCCCTGAGGTAGCCATTGGCACTTCTCATCACTCAACTCCTTGAACCAGTCTCTACCCTCCAGGTCCTCTGCCTTTATCTTTCTAAATTCATGATCATTTTCTGGCCCTGGCTGGTGTAAAAACCTTCATCAAGTCCTATTTCCTAGAGGGCACAGGTGACCAAGCTCCACAATTTTCTCCCAAATGTTTCCCTGGGTACTAGTCTGGGTGTTAGAGATAACATTAGAAAATGTAACAGGAAGAAGCTCTTGTCTTCAGGCAGACTGTATTATAGAATGACAGAATGAAAAAGAAAATAAAAAATTACACTACTTATTACAATAAAATATATTGCATAAATAAAACAAGGTAAAGAACTTTCAAACAGTGGGGAGTGGGTGGTGGCTACATTTTTTAAAGGAAGTTGTCCATGATGGCATTGCTGGAGGTAGTACTGAGCAAGGAATTTGAAATAACTGAGATAATAGTGTTACATAATCTGTAATGACAAATAAAAATAATATGCTTAAATGTCTACAATTAGAAACGTATTTGAGCTATTCTAGGAAAATCAAGACACCACATGTTTGGAATATGGCAAGGAAAGAGAGGATTATTTCAAAGGAAAAGAGAAAATATTAGAAAATAGTCACTTGTTTTGAACAGAAGTTATATGATTAATCTTCATGAAATAATTGAGTGTTTCGTGTTGGTAGTAGGCTATAGATTGGACAGAAGCCAGTTTGTACGTGAAAGAAATAATTTGGCACAAAGATAGTGGTCACTGAGACCAGCATATTTATGGGAAAATTGATAGGAACATGCTTTGAAATGACAGGACATAAAAGGTGTTATCAATTGAAAGATAGGTGTGAGATGCAAAATGACAGGAAAGATGTCTACAAGGCAAGACATCCTCAACAAGGGAGAGATTTCTATCAAGTATAAGACAAATTTGGTTTGGTGCGGTGCCATATCAGAAATTTGATTTTGAATGTGATAAATTTATTCTTAGACATTTTGATTAGCCATTTAAATGGATATGCCAAACAGGCATTTTTACATGAGTCTGAAAAATCAGGTAAGAGCTAGAGAATGGAAGGAAATTTAGTATGCAAAGGTGGTGCTCACGACCATGTGGTTACCCGAAAGATCTAAGAATCAGATGCGGACTTTTTCTGTTATTGTTTTTATTAGTGCATAATTGCAGTATGCGATGCTATGCGTTGTAATGTTTATATACATCGGGCAAAGTTGAAAAAAGATGAGAGGGTCACAGAAGACAATCCATCAGAGAGGACTGCAGAAGAACAGCCAGTAAAGAAAGGATGGAATCAGAAATGAAAACTTATCCACGTGGGAGCTCAGGTGGTCTGAGGACCAGAAAATGATCATCAGCATTCCTGAATGAGGGGGCAAGGGAAAGCCTGAGTGGATTTTGGTGCTGTCATCATTTAGTGCTTACTCAGAGAAGAAGTGAATGCTCTTACCTATGTTTTCTCAGCTCTTTATATTGTTTCACTGACTGCTTATCCCTTCAGTTAAATAGGCCATTATGCACATTGATGAACTCCTTCTTAAGATTAATCTTGGCAAGACTCAGAGTAAGGAACTGTGTCTTTTTGCTAAGACAAAAGAAACAGAAATAATGTTCAAGGAGTTGTTTCTATCGCATTCAATGATAGTGTCCCAGGGAGCTGGAAGACAGTGAGCAACTGTGAAGGTTATACCATGCAGATGCCCTGGAGACTGTTTGTGTAGGTAGAGCCACTTAGGGTTGCACAGTGTATGCAGGGACTAGATGTCCCTGGTGGCCCCACTACTGAGTGGAATGGGGTAGGAGATATAAACATGCTATTTCATCTGTTTTGTCTGAGACTATTTCTTAGTGGAAGTTGAGACTCATCTGTTTAGACAAATACATTTTTTTTTTGTAAAAAGTGAATTTACTCCACTTCTTTTAGTATATACAAAACCAAATATGGCATTTCCCTCCCTCCCCCTAGCATTTTAAGATTTGTTAAGGGTGACTTTTTATGATGTATTCTTGCACTGGTTTTAGGAATTGACCTCACATAAAATGAATGTTTTTAATCCAAAATTTCCCTTTTGGGGGCCTGCCAAATAGCTCAGCAGATTAAAGCCCCTGCTTAGGTAGAGCACAGGGCCCAGGGTTCTATCCTGCCATGCCGGCCCCATCCCCAGGCGAACTGAGACAATGATTGAGACTGGGCATGGTGGCACACACCTGTAATGCCAGCACTTGGGAGGCTGAAAGTAGGAGGATCATTACAGGTTCTGATGTACACAGTGAGACCCTTCAGACCCTGTATACCCTGTCCTCAATACAAAAAGCAAAAAATAAATAAAATTTCCTTTTTATGTAAATCATGGAACTAGGATGATATAATCACATTATTTCATTCAACAATTCAACAAATAAATGAAACTTTCATACACTTGTTCATCTATCATTCAAAAACTATTTTTTTAAAAAATTTTCTATGTATCCACCCAAAAAATTCTCTGATACTTTCAACATGCACTAGGCTTTATACACTAAGTATTCCAAGAAAATGAAAACACACTATGCACTGTTCTTTCTAAAATTAGTCATTTTTAAAGAGCAGTCATTTTACTCTATTTTGGGATTATCAGCTCTGGCATGTGTTCAAGCCTCCACTGAGAAACCCTTCTTCACATAATCAACTGGTTATTGAGCTAGAGTAAGGGCCTAAAGCCAGGTGGTTGGAAGGTTCCACTTAACTGGAACTCATGCTGTCTCCGCATCTCAGATCCTGTCCATGAGCCTCTCCAGCAGGCTGAAAAGATATTCTCCATCTTGATCAAGAACTCAAAAGCAAATGATTGAAAGAAAGGATATGGATCAAGCAAGTCTCCTAATCCTTGGCCAGGAAACTAGCTCTTCCTGCTATTCTACTGCTGGGAACAATCCTGTATGCTTCCTAGATTTAATAGCACATGAAGCATAATTCTTATCAAGTTGTACAGTAAACATTTTGTGGCCACTTTTAATCTGCTACAGCCACTAATCTTTTAATGGATAAAGTAAATTTATTAAGAATGCTTTTATATGACTGAGAAAAGATTACTAACATCCTAGACAGTATTTAATAGAATCATTTTCTTTGGCCAAATACATCTGCAAAGGCTGTATTAGAGTTTCCATGACAAAAATGTTTGTTTTGCCAAGCCAAACATAGATAAAGATGGAGGAAATCTGAGCCTTAAATTTCTTCTGGTTATGGTTTTCTCATTAAGAGAAGTGTTTATGAGAAGCCAAGACCACCATCACGATCAACAAAAACATGACATTGCATTTTCAAGAATTTCTTTGGCTTTGAGTCAGCCTCTTTGTAGTAAAGCTGGATTTGCATGGTGTAGAACAGGAAGGTAAATCCCCGAGAAAGCCAAGCAAGCAAGTCAGCACGCATGCAGTTACTCTGCATCCGAGTGAGTGTGCGACAGGAAAAACAGCAACACTTCCCTTGCTCCCTGGTGGAGAAGAGGAGACTGGTGCCCACTGCAGGTGACATAAGCACACTGTTGTGTGGACACTCATTAGGTCATGCTGTTGGCTGACTCGGAGTCCTACTGCAGAAGAAGACAGTTGGGGCATTTGTGCGAAAGGTTAAGGCGTAGGGAATTATCCATGATTCCACTGAAGGTGTGTTAAAGCAACTCGGATCTGTTAAGAGACTTGTTTTGACTTTTAATTAGTGTGCATTTATGATAAATAATAACTATCTTCATTTGGGGAATTATTTCTATTTTATCTTAATCAATTTTGCTATTTCCTCTCCCCACCTTCCTTTGTTTCCTCAAGCTCTGCTTCCTGTGTCACTTTCACCAACTCTACCTCCGTGCTTCCTCGCAGCTATCTTTGATTTTGCTCGTTATGTTATTTATATCTTGTATTTCTCTTAAAAGAAATATGTGGCATTAATCTGTTATGTGTTTTATTTCATTTAGTATTATTCTACCCAGGAACACCCATTTTTTTCTAAAATGAATCAAATCTATCCTTTATGTTTTATAGCTATCGTAAAGCTAAACTATACCCCAAAATATAGCAACTGTCATTACAAGGTGGACATTGTTGAAGATATATGATTTTTATAAATGAACTGTATATTTCATTCACAAACCCAAAATGCCTCAAATATCTCCACTTCAAAAGTACCAGAGTATATGTACTATCCCCCAATTTATTACATTTCAGATACATGCTCCTTCAAATACGTAGAGAAAATTTTGTGCTTTATGGATAATTAAAAACAAAGTGAAAAAATGCTATTCAGATCTCTTCTTAAGTTTTCAGAAGTGACAGAACAAAGCAAATGGAATAATCAAGCATAAAATCAATAACTACTCAGATGACCCAAGCAAAATGATGATGTTGGGGAATTTGCATCCTAGCACATCATTTATACCTGTGCTGAGTATGGGTCTTAGAGACAGAGTGAAAGAGAGACACACAGAGACAGAGAGAGAGACAGAGACAGAGACAGAGACAGAGAGAAAGGACAGAGAAAGACAGAGAGAGCAGAGAAATAGAGAAATGGTAGGAAAAAATGTATTAAAGGAAGATACCTACATAAATTCACTTGCAATAAAATAAATTGTTTCTGATGAGTTATGCATTTTAAATGATTTCTTCCCCAACATAAACAGCCTTGACAAAATTATCCACTCTCAGAAATATGGTTATGAAGGAAAAACATAGATGTCTGTAGCACTATAAAAACATTTTTAACTAGCAGTTTTAAAATTGGATATTTGAATATGATTTATCACACTGCTTTGAGTATTTCTAAGACAGAATTTGAATGAGAATCAGGATTTTCCTTTTCCCATAAATATATGGTTAGTTTTAACTTGAACGTATTTGTTGTCTAAAATACAGCTCTAGCAGTTAACATTCTTCTTGCAGGTCAATAAACAATAATGAATAGTTAAATTTAAGAACACTCATGGAATACTAGAAGTCTTTTTATCTAGCAATTTACATTTTCCCAAAGATTTCCTCAACTGTAATTTCATTCCATTTTTACAAATTGTGAGGCAGATTATAATAAGTGCCTTGCTATGTGCTGTAATTTCCAGGTGAAGACAGTAGGCACAGTGACATAATCAAATTATGAAGGTCGACTATGAATGAATACTCCTCTCTGATATGGCTCCGTATCAATAAACACACTTACATTCAATCCCTTTCACTTGTTGGCCAATTGTAGATACACAAACTTTACATTTTACGTTTTATTAGCAGATGATCAATACATGTCTAATTTGAACATAATTGCACTTTCCGATCCCCTGTTAAAGTTTAAAATGGGTACAAGTCCAGGTAAGTTAGAGACTGGTCCATCCTCCAATAAAAACGAACAATGTTCAGCTCATTCCTCACTTTAAAGTTAAGATCTAGACTTGAAGGAGACACACATGGTAGAGACATTTAGTGCTCAGCAAAGTTTGCAATTTCTTTTGAGGTAAGATGATCTTTATGGAGTTATGGATGGTTGGCAAAACATGAGGCCCGATGGCCTGTTCTACTTCCAGACCACTGTGATTCAGTGGGGATTATGCTGCCTCATCATTTTACTTACTACAGTTTCTAAGAGTGTACTTTCGAGATGAAAGAAGGAAGGTTGACCTGCTCCAGACTGAAACACATCAGACAGAAACAAATATTGTGAAATGACTTTACTTGGGCAGGTGTGTTTGCCACAGCAGCTATCCTCGATTATTCTAGTTCATTCAGTACTACACAGAAAATGACCTCTGGATCTGTGGAACTCTTCATAGTAGATTCATGGATTAAGCAACAAGATCAGATAAACAGAAGATGGGTATAACTCCAATAACTTCTGTACTAAGGAGCACTTCTTAGAACACAGACAAAAATGGAAACCCTGTGTTATGATTTAGACATGGACATCTCTTCAAAAGGCCCAGGTTTTCAGAAGTGGGGCTATGGGTAGGTGGTTGGATTGTGAGGTCACCAGTCTTATGTGCAGGTATATCCACTAATGATAATGCATCCCCAAGATGAATGTGTTGTTGGCAAGTGGCATGTCTTCAAAGATCAGTCGCCATGAGCATCTCCTGGAAGGCATTGCTACCCTCAACTTCTCTTCTGTGATTCCTGGCCATCATTAGTAAATTTGGCTAGTAGAAATCAGTAGATTTCCTCTGCAAAGCTCCTTCACAATGCAGTTTCTACCTTGGAGCCTGGGCGCCAGGAATGGTAACTGTAAGCAGGAACACAGCTCTCTTCTTTAAAGTTGTGTCAGGTATTGTGGTCCCAGCAGCAAGAAAGTGACTGAGACACTCTGCTCCTCCACAAGTACGAAGAGCAAAAAATTAAAAATTTTTGCATTGTTCCTCATATGACAAGTCATAAAATATTCACGTCAGGAAGAAAGTCAGCACCACCACACTATGAAGCACTGCCAATAAAGGCAGGGAAGTGGAGTTTCTAGGTCAAATACTGAGAGCCAACAGTTTACGATGTGAAGGAACAGCATGAAATCCTTCAGTGTGTGTAACTAACAATAAAGATTACTAGAGCTTTAAAACAAGCATCAGCAAATTCTCTGGGATGCTATGTTTCAAACAAATCAGTTGACAATTGAAAGACCAGGAGATCTTCACCCTTAGAAAATTTTAGTACACAAGAAGAATGACTAGCCTTCCTTTTGCATGAGCACTTGGGATATTCACAACATACAGATGTAAAAGGAGATATAAAGGGGTGTAAGGAGACATGTTCTATTTGTTTAAAGGATATCTGCCAAATAATTTTGTAAGAATCTAAAGATGACACTAAATTCTCAAGAACTGAACACACTTCTAAAAATTGTACTCTATGTTTTTGTCTGTGTGCATGCAGTTCTGTACTTGTGTGTAGATTTGTGTAGAAATTACTTTTTCAGTGGTGTGTTATAAGTCCCATTTCATTTGTGTATTTAATGCTCTTCACTGTATCAATTTTCCCCAAATTGCCAATTTAAATTCTTATGAGTATTTTTGTAGTTAGAAAATTAATTGTGCATTAGCTAATAGTTTCAGATTATTATAACAAAACAGGCATCAAGGTAGCTAAATTCCTCAACAGGGAACTCTGCTTCGACCAAACCCCTTCCCTCTACGTGTAGGATTCATCTACTGAAAGCAGGTAGCTACAAGTAAATCTTTACAGGATGTAGTAAGGAAATCAGTAGCATTTATTCCCAGTGTATTTTCTGTATAGGATTTTATAATCAAGTGTATTTTCAATATAGGATCTGATTTAGATTATAAGGATCTATGCAAATACAGAGATCTATATGAATAGGGATTCTTAAAGGAATTTCTGTTTTATTTTCAACTCTGTGAAATGAAACCTAAGCCTAGTTCTCAATGAAAAGCCATATCATGCCATAAATAAATGACTGTATTTTGGTATAGCTGACTTGGCTGAGAACAAACTCTATGAGGAGCATACCTCTAATGGTGACATTATAGCATCTGGGACAAATGATATTGAAAATCTAATCCTCTTTCTACCTCTTCTTACAATACCCCTAAAATCCACAGTAAAGAACGCTGGGCATCTGTAATCGCTGCACTCAGAAAGCTGAGGCAGGAGGATCACCACGAGTTCAAGGCCAGTCTGATTCATAGAATGACACCCTGTCTTACCAAAAACTGCTGGGCACTGGTCATCAGATAAAAAGAACCCGCAGAGTTAGTTCTTGATCCCTCTTTAAACCGTACCTTTGTTAAAGGAGGCAGAGAATCTCAGCTGGAAACTGTTGTAACTTTCTGCAATGACAGCAAATATGTGAGCTAATCAACTGGTGAAGCGAAAGGTTTTGAATCATAGGTTTAGAGATTTGGGTCCATGATCTGTTGGTCCTGCTGCTTTGGGCTTCAGGTAGTGCACCACGGGAGGAGCATTAGGTGGAGCAGAAACTTTCACCTCTGACCCGGAAGGGAAAGGCAGAAAGAGGAAGGGGCTGGGTTTGGCTGTGCCCCACAGTGGCACCCTCTAATGACTGGAAGACTCACAGTAGGTACTGCTCTTCCCCATAGTACCAAGCTGGGGACAAAGCTATTGTCACACGGACATTTCAAAACCTGTGAGATGAAAGCAATGGGAGAGACCAATAGAGGGCAAAACTGGCTTCAACCACTTTCTTATTTCTTTAATTTTCAAAATATTTTAATGGCAATGGAATACCCATCTCTGACAAAAGTAAACAAAAAAGGGCGATATAAATGAAGGTCCATTTTCTAGTTAAAAATATGTATATAGCTGTATATACAAAATAGTTAGCATAGATATACAGCTACTTTCTCTTAGTTCAGTGAGAAGAAA
>NDGN011427938.1:0-15076 GCA_002564285.1 Tympanoctomys barrerae | reverse complement strand
CTGTGGGGAGATGAATGCCGTCCTTTCCATGCTGCTTGAGCTCGGAAGTGTCTGCGCTCCTGACACCAGCGCCTGCGAGAGCTGCATGCCCAAGGCTTGCTTAACCCCCTTAGCAGCGATCCTGTCCTCAGAGCCCGTTTCTTTCGTTGGGGCCTGTCATTCGCGTCACTGCCGCCTCCAGATGTAACGGTTGGGCCCTTGGCTCTCCAAAAACATGACTTAAAGCATCAAGAGATGCTTCAGCCCTTAGTTGTCCTGCACTTCCTAGTTGCATACGGGTTGTGACCCTTACAGAGAAGAGGACAGCACCAGTGTTCTGTGAAGACTCTTGTTTCAAGTTTTACTACCGTATACTGTTTGAGCTTGCCAAGATGGGTGCTGAGGTTTCGTGTCCTGGAAAAATCATTCGTTCCAGTTTGGTTACAATTTTCTGGCAAGAGTCTGTCCGTCTTTCTTCTTAGCAACCTGGATTTAAGTGTACTAAAACTGGAGTAATAAGGACAAGGGCAACGAGTGCAACCTTCAGGCAGGTGCGCCGGGCCCGCAGGGTTAGGTGGTGTGTTAGCTCTTGTACCTTACTTACACATTCTTTCCAAGCCAAGACCAATGCCAGTACCACGAGCGTATTTGGTTTGATGCATAGAAGTTCTGTCTGTAGGCTTCTGTAGGCCCAGCAGAGCCTGTGACTGAAGGGCACCTCTCTCAGCACTGGCGACCCAGAGGCACTTGGTTCTCCTTCGCTCCCTCCTCCCAGGGTGGGCTCCTCCCCCGCCCCGCGTGCGGCACCGCCATGCGCCCTTGCTTCTGCCCCAGCTCTCCTTACTTCAGCCTTACTGACTTTAATTCTTTGAGCTCTTGCTTGCGCCTGGATCCTTACATGGGCCGTTCTCGCCGCAGAGCCCGCTGCTTCTGTGTGTGACTCCCTCACATCCGGCCTCCATGCCTCCTCCTGCCCTGAGGAGATGCCCTCTAGACTCTGTCACAGTCTCTGCCTACTTCCTGCATCGTGCTCGTAACTGCAGGCTTGGGATGCACGGCTCGGTGAGCTGCCCCTTTCTCCATCTTGCATTCCTCTCTCCATCTTGAGCTCATCTGAGCCCGATGTTTGCTGTATCAGTCGTGGACTGACCGACTGATTTGGGTCCCAGGTATAATGGGAAAGTATTGAGTTTACACGTATTTGGATTTCTGTTTATAAACAGTGCAAGCGCACAGGCCTGTGGATTTGCAGCGTGTGATCTCCAAGGGGGGGGGCGTGGTTAGCTTCCTGACCCTCGCGGCATGCAAACCGCAGCTTCACGCTGAGCACAGGAGGACCCGTGATGGCGGCTTCTTCCCTCCAACTGTTCTGGCTGTTTTGTCAGCTTTGGCCATCAGAACGTGGTAGGGCATGGTTCATCCTAGTCTGAGGTCCCACACAGTCTGATTTTCTGGTGTGGGACACTGTCAGTGGTGCAGGCTGCTGCTTGCAGTGTCCCTGACAGGCGACAAGGCTTTTGTCCTCCTCCCTTTTGTGCCTTGACCGACTTTGGCCGTCCGGTCCCCTGGTGTGCGGCCTTCACTTGTGCTCCCGCAGAGCCACGTCATGTCTGTGAGCTGAGCTCATTTGCTCTGTGGCCCGGTTCCTGGCTGGCCTGTCCCTCTTTGCATGTTGAAAGGGTTCTCAGCGGCAGCACGAGCAGTTCCTTGCCTCTTCAGTCACCTCCTGCCCCAGCGAGCCGCGCTGCACTTGGTCACCTGGTCAGCTTCTGCACTTCTGAGACTCCTCGCCTTTGCCCATTCCGAAAGGGCCTCGGGCCTTGTCCTGCGGCAGCTGTGTGCCTCCTCCCTGCTCCTGCTTCCGCCTCCCTTCCTGCAGCACTCCTGACTGACGTTCATTTCAGGCTTTACCTGTGTCTACGCCCTCTCCATAAATATCTGCTGCCCACCTTGCCTGGGGCCTTCTGTTTCATTTGCAGACTTCTGGAGTGGGACTTGTGCTTAATTATCCTCTCGATTCTTTGTCATGAACTGTGATGTAACCTCCTTTCTTCCCTCCACCTGTGCTTCCCTGTCATTGATTTACACACCTTTCACTGTCAGACTAGCTCAGCTTTATAAGCCCACAGACCCACGGTTTCCACGGGGCTCCTCCTCAGAACCCATGGGGGAGGAGAAGCGGCCTTGCTCTTCTGAGTGTTCCTTGCCCCCAGGCTGTGATACTCAGTTGTGATGGTGAGTGAAAGCCGGACCCCAAGCCCCTGGCTTCTCTTGCACAGGAATTGGGGAGCCTTGAGCTGGAGAATGATGAGGTACCTTGCTGTGCTTCAGGAAGAAAGATCTGATGCCTCTGTGAAACCGCTGACAAGGACGCTCCTAGAGGTGGGGTCGCAAGAAGGGGTGTTAGAACATCCTGGGCCACCCACCAGGCAGCCAGTCACATTGGACTTGAGTGACACAGAAGGCGAAAAGGACGGGCAGACCGTGTATGCATGCAGCACACACAGCAGGGCTTGGCGGGAGTTAGAAGGGAGGGAGGGAACAGTCATGACACGGTAATGCTGGACTGGAGTGGGGTGTAGGGTCAGCCCCATGACTGGAGTGGGGAAGGCCAGAGGCGGGGGAAGGAGGCAGGGGAGGAGGAGGAAGTGCAGTAGAGCTACGCTAGGAGTGGTGAGCACAGTCTTAGCGTCTTGGAAGCGAAACGATCATGGGTCACTGCCCTGTTTCTGGTAACGTGGGACTGCCGCTCACAGGAGACTCTGGAGCCAGATAAGTTTTGGGGCTCGTCTAAATATTTTGGGAGGTGGACCAGAGGAACAGCCATATTGGAAGGCAGCTAACCCAGGTGCGGTGGCTCAGGCCTTGCTGTCCATCATTCAGGAGGCTGGGGCAGGAAGACTCTTGAACTTGGACTTGGAGAGCACTGCTGCCTGTCCACTGCAGCTCCATCACAGCATCTTCGTTTTTCTCTTTCGCCCTTTGCTGAAACCTTCCTGCCCTGGAACACTGCTTTCATTTATGGTTTTCAAGCCCAGTCTTTCCTTTTTCTCCCATCTGCCATTAACCTGAATTTGGAGGCAGAGAGCAGAGGAGGAGCCCTCCCAGCCTGCCCCTTAAGGACAGTGAGTAAGAGCCCCTTAGTCAAGCACAGCAGCAGCTGAGACTGACCCACACAGTCCACCCTCTTCCCATTGATGCTGGGAAAGGCAAGCAGAGCTCCTGAGGGGTCCCGCATGCGCGTGGCTTTCCTGGAAGCCGACAGCCACCGTATCTTTCCTACCAGCCTGGGACAACGGCTGCTGCAGGACGCCTCAGCCAGCGCGGAAGGAGACAGGGCTGTGTGCAGCACGCTCAGCACCTCGCTAGCTGCCGCCCTTCCCTGCAAGGCCCTGCTCCTCGGCCAGCGTCCCTCCCTGCCTCGCCAAGCTTGCCTCACGCGCTGGGATGAGTTTGGGAAGCCCTCCCTGCCTGCCAGCCTCGCCAAGGCCATTGAATTAAGCAGGCCGTTTCCTCGCATGTTGTTTCTCTGTAAATTTCCCAACCATATGGTCTGAGGAGAGTTCTTGGATTATAAATAAACAACACTGCTCATAAATCTCACGGGTTTTGTTTTTTCTTCCAGTGGGAATCAACAGAAATCATGGATTTGTTACTTTAAAAAATGTGTTGAAGAAGATAACGTCTCTGTATGTGTATAAATGTATTTCTTCCACTTTTTTTGTGCTGCATCCCTTTCTGCTTGGAGTCATTTATTTGGCCAGATTCCATTCAATGTTTATTGCTGCCGTTCTCCAATCTGGAGGTAAACTGTTGCTTCAGGCAGCGTGATTACAGCCACCCGGGCCTGGCCAGTTCGCACTGACCAGATGGATTCAGCGCATCTTTCTCCCGCCGGAGGTGTCAGCGTCCTCTCTGCAGGATGCAAGTTTCTCCCAGTCTTGAGGCGAAGGAAACCAAGTGGTCGCTTGTTTCCTGTCCCGTCTGGAGCAGGCCTGCTTGGGCACCACACCGCAGGAGCGGGAGTGCTCAGCGCTTGGCTGGGTGCGGCTTGGCTACCCTCACGCCGCAGGTCTGTGAAGGCATGCACAGTCACAGTATCTGGCAGTCCTTCTGCTTGATGTACTGCCACAAAAGCCAGTCGGGCGGGCATCCCAGGCCCCAAGGACAAGTGCTCAGCAGCTCAAAGGCCTTGGCACTGGGCTGGGTGGGGCAAGAGCAGCCTGGGGGCGGCACGGCTCAAGGGTGAGTGCTGATTTTGGTCTCAGGGGAGCTGAACATTGGCGCTGCTTGGCCAGGCAGGGCAGCCGTGATAGGCTAAAGGTGGTACGAGCTCACTTTAGGGGAGAAAGTGGCAAGCGGGGCTCAGGCTGGGGGTCTGCACACCGCGTCCCATGGGCAGGCGCAGACCCACTTCTGCCTGTGTTCTCTCTGTGAGCTGAGAGCCGTTTTCATATTCAAGTGGTGGAAAATAGCGAGAGAACACTACATTGCGATAGCTAAAGAATCAGATGGATTCCGAGTGCAGGGCACATAGGTGCGGTGTTATTGGAACTCAGCCACCCTGACCTGAGTCCATGCCACCCGTGGTCCTGAAGCGCCAGAAGTGAGCTGCAGAGACGCAGGCCTTGTGCTCCGGAAGGACTAATGCATTTGGTGTTTGGTCCATGCAGAAAAGTTTACCCTTCTGAGTGGAGGGTCGAAGAGAGTTACAGGGGGCTCTGGGGATCAAGCTGAGGCGGTGAGGTAACAGGGCTTTAAGGTGTGTTAGCATCACTTCAAGGGTGCTGCCACAGAACCCCCTAGCAAGGGCCAGTCAGTGAATTACTACATGAAGCTGAGGTCCTGAGATACTTTGGTTGGGTGTTCGCTATACCTGTTTGCCTTCCATCCAGGCCAAATGACAACAGTATGTATCAGCCTTCCTTCGCTTAAGTGCAGACATGGGACTGAAGTCTGGCTCAAGGAAAGAACCTGGAAGTGACAGGTGCCACTTCTGTACCTGGCCCGAATGCGTCCCCCCCTCATCTTCATGTCCATGCACTTTCCTGCCCCCGAGTGTAATCGGCTTCCCCAGATCGGGATTGGAGTAGGACCCTGGCAGGAAAGGACCTGGCTCTCTGAAGCCTTGCACAGGACCCCCGCTGCCCATCTGGCGCTTGCTGTACCAAGTGGTGAGAAAGAAGCCAGTGTGATGCCCCCTCGTCACTGGTGATGGTGGTGGTGGCGGCTTCTGCAGGTGGCTGCCTGGGGAGCTGCGTGTGACGTGTGAGGTGTGTGCCCAGCCCTCCTCCTGCTGCGCCCGCCTGCCTCCAGCCCACGGGTCTGTTTACTGCGCTCAAGGTGTGCTGCCTTCTTAGTGTCTAGCGTCGCGCCCTTCACACCATAAACACTCGCTAAACATCTGCTGATTGATTTCTGGGTCAAAGAATGAAACAGCAGCTTCCCATAAAATGTAAGCATGCTTTATAGGAGACAGACCGGGTATTTCAGAGGATGCATGCATTTGGACGTGATTGCTTTACTCTGGGTTCTAGTAGATAGCTCTTAAATAGAGAGGTCAGCTTAGCCGGCACATTAAAGCAAGCAGATTTACACCCGCCATTCTGGGAGAGTCCTGCCATGTGGCAGTGCTGTGGACGTGTTGGGGAGCACGGGGGAAAGACCTGCCCAGGCGAGTTGCAGGCCGGCTCCACGACAAGGTCGGGGTCCACAGAAACAGAGCATCCACGTTGGGGACTTCTGTCCATATTTAGGTGCTTAACGTGGAAACTGCCTGGCCTCTCCGGTTTTCAGAGCACCCCGCCTGACTTTGCTCCTGTGCTCTTGCACTCTGATGAGTGGCATGGCCAGTGTGGGTAGCCCAGCAACCAGGAGCTCCTTAGCTGTCTCTGTCTCCGCGAACTAGTCAGGAAGCGGAGGCTAAAGGAAGCCCACTCGTGGATGGAGGCTACTCGGGAGCAGAGAGCTATCGTTGCAGGAAGTTGTCAGCTCCCATCCCCCGGGTGTCTTCCATACCTTGCCGTCCTCCTGACTCTCACTTCCGTGGTGACAGCAGGTGACGCTGCTGAGGCCACGTGCCCAGCCTTCGGCTGACCCACTGTCTGCTGTCTGCCAGCTGCTGTGCCTTCTGCAGAGGTTACTGCTGTCCTGTCCCTAGGATGGCCTGGGGTCTGAAGGCCCGGGCTCCCTGCTTGCGGAGGGACAGGTATGTGGCGGCGTGGCCACGGAGTGTCCTGGGGACCAGCTGTCTGTGGTGGGTGCCCCGGTCTGTCTCTCCCTCCCTTCTTTCAGTTTGGCCTCAACACCTTGCTGGAAATGTCAGCGCATGTGTCTTCTCGACTTGGGTTCTGGTTTTAGGACCCCAGCCCACGTCACACATTTCCTTCTTGCTTCGTTTGGCTTCACAGTCACTATAATTGCTACGGAGATGTTGGCTCCACGCTTGTTTCTGATGGGGCCGATGTCCCTGAGTGGACGTCCGCGCCCTAGTCCTACTCCGCTCTTCCGACCTTCCCCTCTCATGTCTTCCCCAGTCCCTTAGTTATCTCCGGGTCCTGAGTCATGCGGCAGGCTTCCTTGTGCTGACCTCCCTTCGTCACACGCTCACCTTCTCCACACAGGCCGCCTCTTCCTCTCTTCCCTGCTCTGGGCCTCCTTCCTGCAGATGGATGTCCTCAGTGCCTTCGTCGTGCCCCTGGGTAGCATCCCTCCGATCGCCACGGTGCTAGCAGTGGGTACCGTTTAGGGCGCCTGTACCACACCTAACACTGAGATAAATGCTGTGTGTGAACTTCCTCACTGAGTTCTCCAACAGCCTCATGGGGTCTGTACATGTAGTTCAGTTCTTTTGGCCTTTTTTGTCTATGAGAAAACTGAAAGAGGCTGAGTAACCTGAAAGAGGCTAAGTAACCTGCCACCAAGGGGAGGAGAAGGCCTTGCTGCTGAATGTGACTTCGAAGATCATGCACCTTGCCACTGTGCTAGTGTGCTGCATTTGGCCAGGTTGCTTCCTGGTCATTTCTCCCCTCCTCACACATTCATTTAATTAAAAATAGGTGACCTGCAGTGGGCCGGGGATCTGGCAGGGCGCTGTCCTCAGATGCTCATGTGACAGTACTCTCGAGCCTGTCCCCAGTTGCTGTCTCCCCAACTCCAGATTCGCTTATGCAGAGGACTGTGCCTCAGGCCTGCAGGACTCGCTCAGGCTCTGCTTTCTTGCTGTCTGCTGAGAGGAGGTCAGGTATCCTCATAGCCCCAGGAGTCTCCCTTACTTCTGCTGTGGTCCACTTCAGAGGGTCGTAGGCTGGCCAGACTGTGGTCAGCTGTGTGTGTGCTTTAGAGACACTACGCGTGTGGGCTGGGACAGCTGTTGTGGCACCTCGGCCTTCTGTGGGTGGTGACAGCCACACACTTGGAGCATAGATCTGCGCTGCAGAAGCAGTCAGAGCCATTTGGAGCTTGCTCGGATGCAGCCTGTTAGAGATGCCGGGAGCTTTTGAGGTCATTGATTTGAACTCTCTCATTTTACAGAGGAGGAGAGTAACCAAACTGTGAAGCATTGTTTTTATTTGGAAACTGGAGCAGCTGTAACAAGGAGACTGTGGACCTAATAGACCGGAACTCATGAGACTTGCTGAACGCTTAAGTCTGAGCTGCTGGAGCTGGCTGATAGGATCGCATTAGCGCCCTCCCCCGTGTTTGCTATGTGGCCAGGAGACACTCCGGCTCCTCTCCAAGCCTGGACTCGGCTCACTGAGTGCACCTCCTCCCTAGGGAGCTGACCCCGTCAGGAAAATTGCAGAGTCCCAGCGACTGGGAGCAGGCAGGGCTTGAGGAATGACTGTGCGTTCGGGAGAGGGCTGAGGGGGCTGGCTCTGCAGGCCACACACGCCCTGGCGCAGATGTCTTGCGGTAAAAACGGCTCTCCCTCCCTCCCTCCCTCCCTCCCAGCCATAATTTGGCAGGGCCTGTGTGGCCTCCGTGACTCTCAGATCCAGGTGTCTGGGGGAAAACGTTTTCCTGTGGAACTGATTGCTCCCACTACCAGAAGTGCCAGTCTTCATTGAGTCACTCTTGTTTTCCAGTGGAGAGATGAAGAATGGTAGTAGGATAGCTCTCGGAAGGAGTGAAACCAGCCAGGCCCCTGAGCTGATGGCTGCCCGGTGCTCTGTGTGAGTTCTCATAGATTTTCTTACTGAATCCTCCTGCAGTCCCTGCCTGGTGGCAATTATTCTGCCCATGCTAGAGGTGGGGAAGCTGGGGCCCCGAAAGATCAGGCAGGATTCCTGGTGTCACAGCGCTGGCGAGCAGAGGCCGGGGAGCTCATCCTGGTCTGCCTGCACACCCAGCCCTAGGCGAGCCCCATGACATCCCCTGAGGAGTGAGCCAGGGAAGCCCCATCGGGCGAGGCTCCGTTGCCAGGGCTTACAGAAGTGGCTGGGCCCTGAAGGCACCTTGGGACCTGGAGGCCGTGGGCCACGCCACACCCCCAGCACTGCGCCTGCTCATTTAACCTCTCTGAGTCTGTTTCCTCAGTTTTGTGGCAGAGATGAAGTGCCTGTGTCAGAAGGTCAGTATGAGAATTGAGAAAAAGCTGCGAGGGACAGTGGTTTGTATAAAGCACTATGCAAATGCTAGTTACTTACACGCCACTGTGATTTAGGATGGCAGCCTTCCGAGAAGCCAGCTGTTGAGCCCATGCCTGGGCCAAAGTCTTGATCCATAACCTCAAGAAACTCGGAGTTTTGGTGGGGACTGAATACCGTAGAAGTCAAGGGTGCATGGCAGGCCGAGCTGTGGAGACGGGAAGGCACAGCAAATCAGGGAAAGCTGCACCGCTGTGCGGCCGCAGAGCTGAGCTCTGGCAGGTCAAGAGTGGAAGGATGTCCTGAGAGGGCATTTGTGCGCACTCCACAGACTTTGATCTTTAGAAAAGCCCCCATGGGTTCAAATCCTCCTGGGTCCTGCCGATTCTTTACCGTGCAGCAGCGGCCCTTTTCAGGAAATTAATGAATACAAAACTACTTCCTAACAATAACGAAGTGCGATTTGCCCGTTTTGCTTTCATTTTCTGATAGGTGTAGAGTGATGTTTGCTAGAAGCCACATACAATGTGTTTGCATAACAGATTGAATGCTAAAACAGGTCTCAGAATTAGCTGTCTTTTATTAAACCAGAGTGTAATGAGGGAAGGAAAAGGATGCCAATTTTGCCATTAAATCATTGCTTTATCATAAATTACATGTTTATGTTAATATATAATAGGATTATTATTGCTACTTTAAAATAAGTTCAGAAATATGTACAATTTCTTGCAGATATAATTTCCAATATGATACTTATTGCTAGGTATAATTAGTTCTCTTGTGATTTTTAGTAACTTCTAAAAGTATGAAGGAGTCCTAACAGTTTGGAACATTCTGATACAAAAACATGGAGTCTCAGAGACTCCTAAGATGTGCTGGCCTGAACTCCAGATCCGTCCAAGGCAGCTACGTCCAAGGAGTTCAAAATGTTAAAACCCAGCATTGACATGTATGTGGCAAAACTAGCACACACTGTCCACGCAGGCAAGCTTGTAATGAGTCTGAATGATAATTTGTACCTTTTGAGCTAGTAACTGCACTTAACTAATCTACCCCAAGAAGAAAAATAAAGGCATACATAGAGATTTATGTGCCGCTGCACACATTCAAGTCATTTAATGTAGGAGTTTAGCTGCAAACTGACTACTTACTGGCTAGCAAGGATGGGAAAGGACGTCATGACGCAGTCGAGCATCGCCAGGTGTAAGGCCTCTAGGCTGCGATTCTTGGAGAGCGTGGAGCAGCACGCGAAGTGTTGACAGCGTTGTCTTAAGTGAAAAAGTAGCATTTTTTTTGCTTTCTGCAAAGCATCACGGATTAAGGTAAAGAAGGCGAGCAAGTGTTAACTGAGTTTGCTCTGGGTGGAGTGGCTGCAGACATCCGCGTTGCATGTGATTCTTTTCTAATGTGTTCTGACTCTAAAATGCTTGTCTTCCCTGAGGGCCCCAGCGCTGAGCGCGGTGGCCCAGCCCTGCCATCCCAGCATGCTGAGAGGCCGAGGCAGGAGTACACGCGGCAGTGTAAGCGCAGGCTGGGCGGCTTGTCAACATGTTTAGACGCTGCCTCAAAGTAAAGAATGCAACGGGGGAGAGGTGGGAAGGCCAGTGTGGAGGCTCCAGGCTCAGTACCAATAATGGAGAAGAGAAGACGAGCATGCGTGTGTACGTGCGTGCATGCGTACGTGCGTGCCATTCCTTGCAGCCAAGGCCGGTGACCACCTGCTGAGCTGGACCGGGCACCTGGTTCATGAGAGCCTGGAGCGATGCTTCTGATTGCATAGGGGACATTTGTCTAGGAGCCGCAGTGATGGTTTAGACAAACCCAACTTTCAGCTAGTTGCTTTGCTTTCCTTGGCCTTTCAAAGGAAAGCTCTAAGCAGCCAGGGTTGTTTCTCATGCTTTACAGCTCTGCGGTATTGTCAAGAACATTAAGAATGTGGAACGCAAGTATGGGAGGGCGGTTGTTTATTGAAATCATACTGTGTAGCTGACAATGTAGAGGGCATAGCAGTCACTCTGGAATCCTCTTCATAGCTAGAAATGAAGCCCGGGTTTCAGGGACAGGGGAGATAGGACGACGCCGTATTGGCCCTTCAGAACGGGGAGTCCTCCCAAGGCAGTGATGGTGAGAGCTGGAAGACCCTCATCTGCGTTTGTCCTCTGTGGGGATCTGTCTGCACCAGTGTTTTCTGTTCCTGGGCTGCACTTTCTCAGTTTGCATATTGACCCCCCATGTGGCATTATTCAGCACGTTGGAGGTGTGAAAGTGACATCAGGGCAGCCCCTGGACCTCAGCAGACTTATGCTGTCTCCAGAAAGAAATGGTGTAGAAAATGAAATAATGTCCCAGCATAACAGTGGAAGAGGTTATGTCCCCTGATAGTGGCACATGCTCAGCATGACAGTATGCAAGGAGGGCTTTCGACGCAGACACTGTCTTCTCACTGTCCTCTCTCTGGAGCGGAGGGGGAGACTTGGTTGGCTTATTCGATAGATATTAAGGACAGCATCGAGTGGCCTCTGTGCGTGTTGTCATGCTCATCGCCGAAAAGGGAAAGAGGAAAGAGTGAATGAAGCAAGAGATTGGAGCTCCGAGGTCCAGGAGATGGTTCGAAGACTCCCCCAGGCCCCGTCCCTCCATTTGATGGTGGCGCTTTTGTCCTGGGGGAGATAGAGAATGGCCCGGGATATCTTGGTGAAATGGTCTAGCACCCTCTAACACGAACATTGTTACATTTATTTATTTATTGTGGTATGTGGGATTGAACTCGGGACCTTGTGCTTGCGAGGCAGGTGCTTACACTGCTGAGTTATCTCCCCGGCCCCTAACCTCATCATTACTTTTGTCTCCAGGAAAGCGTGGTGAAGACCTTGAGTCCAACTTCCCTAGCCTTTGCCTCTTAAGTGCTGCCCCCTGCTGGAGCTGGTTGCTCAGCGGTTATGCCTAGCGTCCTCCGGCCTCCCCTGAGCCTTGTCCTCCTTTGAAGATGATAGGACGAGGAGAAGGTGGTGGTCCCATCCCCTAGGGGTCATGCCTCAGTGCCTGGGCAGATATTTGCCCAGAAATGTTACGAGACACTTTCTCCTCCACTGATGGTACTGTCGGTCCATCATAGGGTTTTCCAATGGCTGACAGTGAGCTTCCTGACTTTAGGGCCATTTAAGCTTCACAAAAATCCTACAGGGCAATGTGTGTATTCCCATTGAGTGGATATGAAACCCGAGACTTATGTAATTAGCCTGAGTTTCCATAGGCGAGAATGGAACCAAATCTGCTTGACTGTGAAGTGAATCCTCTTAGGATGAGGCCGGTCTGCCTCTTGGAACACGAGTGCCCTCCGTAATAGGATTCCCTCGCAGATGTGTTAATTTACTGATCTGCATTCTGCCTGCTTAGTGCCAGTCGCTTTATTGCTCAGACTTTTGACTGTGCTCGTGTGATCTGGGTATATTCCATTTCCAAATACTTCTCATTATCAACTCCAGCCCCTGTAGCCACCCCGCCTGGTCCCGTATCCAGAGGCCACAGCTTTTGCCAGTTGTGTTTTTCTCTACATTTTATATACATTTTGTGCATGCCTGTAATTAATGAAAGTAGGTTATTTTTTTGTCAGCATACACCATGTCTCTTTTGAATAGTTTAATATATTTATTATTCAAAAGACTTTTTTGAAAAAAAAAAGATTAATGTCTTAGGGGCTGGGGAGATGGCTCAGTAGCATAAGCGCTTGCCTGGCAAGCGCAAGGGCCTGAGTTCAAGCCCTGGTTCTGCAAGAAAAAAAATTACTGCCTTGGAGGTTCGTCTAGGTCAGTTACCTCATACCTTTCCCTGATGTGCGCTCACACACAGCGGCAGGGAATTTGAGCTACCACGCGTTCTCTTGGCTGGCTTTGGCTCTTCCTTTGCATTTCTTCTATAGGCCTGCTTGCCTACTATTACCAGCGTGATGCAGCACGTTAGGAATTTTTTGCCATTTTGAATTCTAGACCCAACTCAATACCCTGGTTGTTGGAACTGGGGTTCTACAGTTAGCACGCCTGTGCCCTGGCCACACAAAGATCTGCCCCTCACCCCTCACCCCAGGTGAGACTTGGGGTGCTGCTGCTCCTGGGGCCTCATTTAGCTGACCTAAGCCATGGATCCTGCGTGCTTCTGGCCTTCAGGCTCAGGTGGCCTGCAGCGCTTTGCGCTTAGAGAACCTTGCACTCCAGGATCTGGGAGAAGGGTAGGTGCACTGATTCCCTTTTCTGGTCCCACCACTCTTTGTGGGACTGGATCAGGCAGCCACCTGCAGAGTGCCTCTTGGCATCAGTGGGCCCGTGGTTTTCCTGAAGCACAGCGTGGGACAGAACCCTGTCAGGGAGGGAAGCTGCTTGAGTTGCTTGCTTTTGGCCTGAGGCCTGGAGGTAGTTATCTGGCTGGGTATTTGTGGTCAGGCTGGGCTCCTGCCATTGCGAAGATGCAGTTAAATGTGGCTTGGGGTGCAGGCAGAGGGCAGCGCCGATGGCTTTCTGTCACAGGCTCTTGGCAGCGTTGGTCTGGAGCTGCGCTGTGGGCACTCTCGACCCTGCCCTGGCACGGCTGAGATAGCGTCCCGCTGGAGCCCCGATTGCTCACGGGCTTTGGTTTTGGCTTTGCTCTGTGTACTCAGTGGAATATGTTCCAGGGAGTGGCTGGGGCTTCCTGAGGCCTGGCGTTTTGAAGGATGGCTCTGTCTTGATTCCCAGGGAGCCCGACCATATTGTACTTCCACGGTGACAACTACAAACAGTGGCCCATGATCATCTCATGATTTATTGAACTTCACAAGCTGAACCCCTGATTAAATGTAAAGAGAATAAATCACAAATAAGAAAACAAGGTGGTTGTGCCTAAGAATAATGCAATTTAGGGTGTTCATAAAAATGACAGCCACAAGCATTTATGGATCCCTGGCTTTTCACAGATGCTAGGCAAAGTCTCTATTGAATCCCTACAACCACCTTGCTGTCTGACCTTAGGTATAAAGACTTGGGGTTCACATAGCCACTATCAGCTCTGGGCTCCCCTGATTTTATGATGGGGACAGGCTTGCTCTCTCAGAGCCCTGTACTGCATTTTCGGAAATTAAAAAGAAAAATCATGTTTTCCTTTTTCTTAAGCAGCTTTCGGGACTCTGCAAGTGTAGATGCATACAGAGAATAGCAGGCAGCTCTCGGTGCAGCTGCAGAGGCAGGCAGGCGCTGGAGGGCTCAGAACATCGTCACAGTGCAGGTGGAGCTGGAGCTGGGAGTCACAAGGAAAGAGCCCGGGTGATGGGCCACGAGGGGCAGGAAGTGGAGGTGGAAAGGGCGGACTCCGAGGCCCTGGGGACAGGCAGGGCGGATACCTGCCAGGCAGAGGAGGCTGCGCAAGGGCTCAGGTGCCTTGACGGGATCTGGGGAATTGGTTCAGAAGCACAGGCTGGTGCGAGCCTGGCTGGGCAGCGCGGAAGCTCCGGCGGCCACTCACATGGCTCTTGCTTTCGCAGATAACTCACCATGGTGCAGCCCTCCAGCACTCACTGGCTGAGCCAGATTCATTTTCTGCCAGGAGGGTGGAGCTGAACAGAGAAGCCCCTCAGCTTACCCCAGAGCTACACTCTGGTGGGCCCGCAGTGAAGTGAAGGGGCCTACGCAAAAGTGCATCTAGTAGCCCAGAAGGCGGGGATGCAGGTGGGTGCTGTGAGGACGCGAGTGTGCGGCTCCCACTGTCCAGACACCCTCGCCGCGCGTCGCTTCCTCTCAGGCGCACTGACTGCGTGGTCTCTGGCCACATGTTGCCAGCAGAACGCTGCTTCCAGCAGGGGGCGCCACGGCACACGGGTCGCTTTCACACCACCGCAGTCATAGACTGCAAATCACACCACCGGAAGGCAGGCGCCGTGGTGCCTATGGCCAGGCGTGTGAGGCGGCAAGTACTTGGTATTTGGCCTTTCACAGAAAATAGTTCGCCAGCCTGGCATTGAGCTACTCCTAAGTGGCCAGAAAGGAGAAGCCTGACGTGGGCAGGTGCCGGGGTTAATAGATCTGTGTTAAGAAAGGACCGAAACAAACAAAAATTGCTACCAAGAAGAGAAATTCTCAGGACTGTGGTCACGAGCTGAGTTTCGATTCTGTCATGCAGCAGGGAGAAGGGGAAGAGAGGCTGGAAGGAGACTCCCCGTCTCAGACTAATCAAGGGTTGAGCTTCCTTTGCGGAGCTCATGGGCTGGAGGAGCAGCGGGGCAGAGGCGGGGCCGGGAGGCACTCAGATGTAAGCTAGCGGAGGGGAGGCCCGGCCAAGGCGAGCCCCGTCCGCCCTGGCGGAGAGCCCACAGAGTCTTTGCACCTCCGGAGGAGCGCGGCACGGAGGGCGGGGGACTGGGCTGTGCTCAGCTCCCCTGGGAGGCTGGCACTTCTGCCTCAGTAGCACCTGTTTTTCTGCTCTTTCACTTTTTTTTTTCAGAATTTTATTGATAAACAGCAATTAGACAGTTTCATATCGAATCG
>NDGN011427934.1:0-13764 GCA_002564285.1 Tympanoctomys barrerae | reverse complement strand
TAGGGAAGCTGTTTAGAGAAGCTGTGGGAAGCTGCTGCCTCTCTTGGGCTGTTCTGCTGGAGGACTTCATCATGCTGGCTTTCCTCATGAAGTTGGCTGTTCCTATCAGAGGAGGAGCTCAGGGCCGCATTGCCCCTGAGAATGGCTGTGGTTCACTTCGGGGGAGCTCGCGTCCTCATCCTGAGCATCACTTCCTGTCTGGAGGGGAGGGTGGCGCACTGATCAGCCTCACGGAGAAGCTTGTCGCGTTGGCTTTCCTGATGGGAACTCAGCTGCCCTCATCGCTGGAGGAGCTCGGGACCTCGCTGGTGCTGAGGATGGCTGTGGTACTTTTGGGGGCGCTCTGGAGATCTCGAACTTGCTTCCTGGTTCTAGCCCAGATCCCTCGGTCTGCTAGCACACACCCTTCTTCCGGCTGGCACCGACTTTCTGGCTTCCACCGCCGACCTTTGGGCCTTCCCAGCACAGAACTGTGAAGTGGGCCTGCGTGAGACATTGTCATGGGCTCTGGGCCTCCAGCTGGACTTGTGAGAGGCACTGTTATGGGCTCTGGGTCTTCAGCTGGGCTCGTGCAGGATATTAGGATCCAGGCCCCCAGCTCTATGCTTTCGTCTTTCATTTGTGGACAGATTTCCTGCATATGCTTCTCTGGGTGATTAGAAAACAATCTTGTAAAATGTGTCCTATATTACATTGTTCCCCTTACAAAAGCCCCAACCTGTGACAGGAGGAGAAATGTAAGTTTGATAACATGATAGGATGTTTCATTCATTCTTCTATAATATTGATATTCTGTTAGACACAATCCCTACTTAGAGGTTTTTAAAGTTGAATAGTAATTTTATATGTTTAATGTATTAAAATCATTTAAATGAATAGATTTTTTATTATCTTTATTTTTTATGTGTATAGTACAGGGTCTCGCTACACAGATCAGGACGTGTGCTGATCCTCCCTGTATTCAGCCTCTCAAGCGCATGCGCCACGGGCCCAGTTGCAGTTGCTGTCTCAGCACGCCTCGGGGGCGGGCCCGGCTGACAGGCCGGGTATCAAACCCCTGGCCCGTGTGTCTGCCTCAGCAGGTGCTTTAATCCGCTGAGTTATCTGGCTGGCCCTGAATAGGTATATATTTTAATGGAGAAACAACAATGAAAAGAAAAATGAATTCATTTGAATCCCTACTCATTTTTTTGACTCAATTTTTATTTTTCTATGTGTTCACGGATACAGTGATTTGTGTATTTACAGGGTGTGATGAGGCGCCTCGGTACGTGTGCACAGTGCGTCCGCTGGGCCCAGGGCCACCCGCATGTCTGGTGCTGCAGACCTCTGTCCTTCCCGTGCCAGCACCACCTCACCCCCTTGCCTTCCCATCAGCTGTCTCCATGGTTACTCACCTGCTCTCCAGCCCCTCCCCCACCACTCTGCTCAGCCTCTCTGACCACCATCCTGCTTTTGAGCCAGTTTTGAAACTGTCCTTTAGCTCTAGATTTGCAAGCAACATGCATTTAGATTACAAAGCCGTATTCGGGATGCTAACTAAATAGCTTCAGGATGCAGTTTTCCTTAGACTGCAGGCTGGGGTCCCAAGTCACCGAAAACCCAAGCACCCCAGTGCTTCCATCAGTGTGCAGAAGCTCTGCTCACCCCTTCGCTTCCTTTCTTGCTTCTGGTGCTGGAGTCTCCTTTCTGCTGCCCAGAGCTTCCCTGCTGCATGACTGAAACACTTCCCTGAGGGTGTTTGGTGTTGAGTTTATGGCTTATTGTCCTGTGTGAGCCAGAAAACATTCCCAGGGGAACATTTAGGGATGGGCTCAGGGTGCCTGCCTGGTTATCAGGAGTTACCACACTGCTTTAGCCTTTCCTGGTGTGTCCGTCTGAAAGCCTGAGTTGGGGGCTCAAAGTTAGCAGTCAGGAGCTAAAGCATTTGGCTTTCCCTTAAGAAAAGCTGGTCAATTGTCACAGCCTAAATCCTAGGCATGGAGAAGATCCCAAGATACATTAGACCCCTAAAAATGAAGTGACCTCATAGCCTTTGTTGCAGAATGGGATTTGTCTTGCTTCCTTCGGGGACACTTAGAGATCTTTGAGTGTCCTTAGCAGAAAACAGTTATAATAGCTTGTGCTTGTGATGTAGATTTGTAGTCACCATAGTCATGACTTCTTTTTTTTTTATTCATTAAGCTAGGGTTGACTCAGTTGTGGCCATAGCGACATCAGAAGGCATGGCTAAGGGCCCAACTGTGCTGCTCCAGGGCCGCCAAGGCTGACCCCAGCAGACACGCACGAGGACCATGTCTGATGAGCCTTTGCTCATCAACCTGTTTCTAGCCATAGCTGTTCGTTACACTGGAAGACACTGCAGACCCCCAGGCTGCTCGTCTACCCACCCGCCCACTGGTGCCCCGAGATGTGCCCAGCAGCCCCGCTGGCCTGAATGAGTGGTTCTTACTCATGGGGGGGGGGGACAGGAAGGCTTAAGCCTTGGTTGTCTCTGTGGGCATTGTGGTCCCTGTATAAGCAGAACTCAGTCTGTGCCCAGTATCCGCCTTGCTGTGGATTCCTGCGTTTCTCACTGACCCAGTCTGGGAAGCCTGTGGATTCTTTTGATTATGACCATTTAGATATACATAATGATCACATCCATCATAGCGAACTTGTACCTGTACAGGGATTTCTCAGCTCCTCTTTCTTTCTCCCATTCCCTTCCATCCCTTCAGCACCTCTTCCCCTCCTTATTTACAAAGCTTTCTTTCCATTGTATCCTTTTTTCCTCTTTCTCTCACCTTCTTACATATTTGTTAAGCAAAAACTCCAAAAACAGACAACAACTGTAAATATACATGCACCAAATGTAAGTGTACCAAATTACACAAAACAAATATCAGCAGACATGAAAAATCAGCCCTAACACAACTGTAATAGGAGGCCACAATATCCACCATCACAGATAGATCAAATAGACAAAAAATCAACCAAGAAATATCAGAACTTAGCCAAGCCTGTAAACAAATACTTGGTAGATGTCTATAAAGTGCTCCTCCCTATAACATTAGAATATACATTCTTCTCTGCTGGGACATTCTCCAAAATAAACCACACATTAGCCCATAGAACATGCTTAAATAAATGCAACAAAATTGAAATTACCCCACGCATATCATCTGAACATAGTGCAATGAAATTAGAAATCAGTGCCACAGAAATCACAAAAACTCCAGAAATACTTGGAAACTAAATAACACCTACTGAGCAATCAATGAATCATAGGTGAGATTGAATGACAACGCAGATACAACGTATGGGACCTTAAGGAGACACAACGAAAGCAGGCCTGAGAAGGAAATTGCAGTGAATTCTGGAAAAGCAGCCCAGAGCAACAGCCTGGGGATTCTTGAGCCCCGGATGTTTCTATTGTGGTTCTTTTCCCCACAAGACTGAATTTCTTAAATCCTGTTCACATGAGTCATCTTCCTGGTCATTGAAAAGAGCCTCCTGGGGTAGAAGAGAGTCCTGGGGTGCCCTTGGTAGTGCCCTTCTCCACAGAGGGTCTGGGAGGGAGCCAGCCCGTCCACCCCATAAGGTCTTCCTCCCAGGTTAGTCAGATCCCCAAGGGCCCTGGGACTCCTGAAAGAGCAGGCTCCTGCCACACCTCCTGTCAATTTCTTTATTCTCTTTGTGCTGGATTTGGATTTGCCAGGGTCACTTCACATCCATGAGTAATATTTATCAAGTTGATATCATCTAAGTGCAAAGCAGTGATCTAGTGCCCTATACAGTTGCCACTCTGTATCTGCCGATTATGGATTCAACTAACTATGGCTTGAAAATATTAGGGGGGAAGGGTCAGCCAAATAGCTCAGCCAATTGAAACACCTGTGACCAGACACAGGGGCTGGGGGTTCTATCCTTGGGCCTGCTGTGCCGGCCCCACCCCTGGGATGCGCTGATACAGCAATTGAGACTGGGCATGGTGGCATGCGCCTGTAATCCCAGCTCTTAAGAGACTATAAACAGGCGGATCACTACGAGTCCAATCTAGTAGCGAGATGCTGAAAATCCTGTAGACCCTTCCCTAAAATAAAAAAAGAAAGAGAGAAAGAAAGATAGATATTAGAAACACTGTGTCTGTACTGAACATGTGCTGGCTTTTTCTTGTCGTTGTCCCTAAAGGGTAAGGTATGATAGCTGCTCACACGGTGCCCACGGCAGAGTCGGCCTCAGAAGTCGTGTCATGCCGCCATTGCCCTGGCATTTCATGGACAGGGTCTGAGCATTGGTAGGCTCTGGGGGCCGCAGGGCTCCTAGAAACAGTTCCCCTGGCATTGCAAGGGACCGTGGTGCGTCCTGCGCCCCTCGGCCCAGTCCATAGGGCTTAAGCAACCTCTAGGGCCCAGAGCCCTCTGAGCTGCCCTGCTTGGTCTCGCTGGTCCGGGCTGCTGCACATCCCGCGGCTGCCATCCAGCGGCACAGTCCACCCCCGCGAGGCCGCCCCCGGCTGCGCCGGGTCACTTCACATCCTGCTCGGGGGCCAGAGCTGGACAAGCTTAGAGGCAGCGTCCACGACTTTCCTGTGCCCTGCTGCACTGCAGGTGTGTGCACTTCCACCCACTGGAATTTCCAGACAACTTCTCTTCTCTCTAAAATCCAAAATCACTCCCTTTTTTAAGCATGGTACAGTACCTGCCTCCGTCTAGGCTGGATGCAGCTGGTTGAATGTCCCTTCAAGGAACTTTCCTGTCCCCCACTGGCTAGTGGTGGGGTGCAGGCTCTGTCACCCTTTAGTCAGTCTGCACATCCCTGATGTCTGTGGCCATCCTCCTGATCTGTTACTCATGCCTCCCCAGAGAGACCGCCAAGGGCAGGGGCTACTTTCCAAGGATGCGCAAGTCGCCACTTCTCCTGTGTAGCTTCTGCTTTCGTAGTCAATGCTGATGGAAAGACAGCAGCAGCAGCTGCTTCAGCTGAAGTTCTGAGTACCCGAGTAAAAGGATTATTCATTCTGTGGTGGGAGAGACTGACCTGAGACAGCAGCTGATGAATGAGCACCATTAACAAGTTCATGGTTTCAAAGGTCAGAATTACAGTTCTGATTATGTACAGGGCCGCGCTCCACTGATATCTGGGTCCTCTTCCAAGCATGAGACATAAAAGGACGTTGCTCGCCATTTTCTGAATACCGTATGTTCTATGATTTATAAAATTTTGAATTCTCGAAAGCATCTTTAATTACTGCGCTGGCCACTGCATTAGCTGTAGCAGTCTTTAGTTAAATTGAGGGCACTCCGCAATCATGTCTCTTTCAGATGGTGCGCTGGCAATTTAGTGAGAATATGGGAAGAACTTACACAATTTAACTAGAGCTCTGAATAAATAACAAATCAAATTAAGCTAAGGTAAATGAAATAGCCCTAAAAAGATCCATAAATTAAGAGAGAAACTAAGCAGAATATTGAAAAACAAATTAAAATGGATTTTTGGCTTCTGCCGTGCTGCTTACTGCCACGTCTGCAGGGCTCCACTGGAAGAGGCCGTTGGCCCGGAAGTCTCTTAGTTTTACGATTTGGAAAACGCAGGCTGTTATCCTGTTTCTCCAGTGACATGCAGTCCCCTTGGAAGCTATGCCTGCAATGAAAAAGATACTGCCCTTGGGCCCAGTGGAGCAGCCTGTGGTTTTTGACTAGGTAAAGCCCATAAGCGCTGGACGCGGGCGATGGAGAGCTATTTGTATTCCTGGTTCCTGGCAGCATTATGTGAATAGCTAAAAGGCTGAAGCAACTCAGGTCCCCTTTAGCAGAACAGATAAAGGACGTGTGCTGTACACACAGTGAAAGAGCATTCAGCCTGAAACAGGAAGGGCATTCCGACACAGCTCAATTTGGGTGAATCTTGACGTTACAGTAAATGAAATAAACCAGTCACAAACCCACTACGAGGGTAGGATTCCACTTAGGAGGTACCCGCAGAAGTCAGACTCATGAACCAAAAGCAGAATGGGGCTATGAGGGGCTGGGCCAGAGGAAGCGGGAGTTCGAGTTCATTGAGGGAGTGGAGTGTGAGGGTCAGGTGATGAGAAACTCTAATGGTGGGCAGTGTGATGACTGCAGTTATGTGAATGAACTCAATACCACTGAACTGCACGCCTAAAAATACTGAAAGCGATACAGTGTAGGGCGTCTACACTTCATCGTGGTTGATGTTTCACTATTAGCAGGTGGAAGGTGCTCAGAGGTTCTGAACTCGCAGCCCTGCTCTTGCTGTCCCAAGCAGCGGGCAGCCTTAGAGCATGGACCGCGCTGGGGTCAAGGAGGCCCAGAGCGGCCAGGCAGGCGTGGCATGGTTCTGAGGGTTCTGTGGCTCAGCAGACGGCAAGACGTGTTTGTGTGGTTGCTATGAGCTGACCTGAGCTCACAGGAAGTGAGCACCCTCAGGTCTCCCAGCAGCAGTGGCAGTGAGAAAACCAGCTGCATTGTGACTTCCCAAATCCAGGCAGAAAGGCTTCTGACCAGCCTCACGCAGCCAGCTGTTGTGATCACCGGGAAGGAGAGCAGGTGTCCTGCCCTGTTATTTTCTGGCTCCAGAGAGTGAAGTATAGGTTGCGTTAAGCCCATGACTTCCACAGCTGCCAATTTTTTAGCCTCTTTTAATGAGTAGGAACAGTGGCCCAGGCCTTCCGTGAACAGAACATGAATGTGTGCAGGGTCCTGGAAGCTCCAGGCTTTGCGCAGAATCTGCAGAGCTAGGTACAGACCCTGCATTGTGTCGTTTCAGTCTTGTGGATTGATGGAAAAGAAATAAATGCAGCCTAAAACAGGCCATGGCTCCTCTTGGTGGATCCTGACTTATTTTCTAGATCCCTATTTCTATATAGCATAGACTGAGTGGCTCTCAGCAGGCTAGAAACTTAGGGCAGCAGCCCTGGCTTTGTCACCGTTGCCTCCCACCTTCCCGACCAAGGCGAGGCCTGGCTAAATTTCAGTTCATGCATCGTATGAGTGAACAAACCAGCAGGTCCTTCCCCAGACGCACCCTTGTACTCTGCCTGCGAAGGTCCTTCCCAAGCTCCAAGGAGCGGCTGGGCATAACCCAACCTATTTGTGCTGTCCCATTCATGAGGCACTAGCAAGTCCTGTTTGGGCAGAAGGTGGGTGCTGCGGGTAGCCCCCAGCCTTGAGCATGCCAGGCAGAAGCTTCGCCTCCAGGCTCAGTGACAGCCTGCAAGTTCTGTTCTTTTTCCCACTCTCACTTTCTGAAAAAAATATGCCTTTCTCTGGATGGCATCTTCCTTTCTGCAACAGAAGACAGTGCCCAGGGATGGCACTTCACCTGCTGTAGAGCCTGCTTGGGGACACTGTGAGCCTGTACAGATGGTGTACGACTAAGACGTTTCTCACAGAGCCTGTCCTTACCCCTAGGTAAGGACAGAAAAGATGCCTAGGACTCTAGATCAATAAATAAATGGATAGAAACAATATTTGGCATAAAGAACGTAAATTGCCATGTCTGTGGATGAACAGGGGCAGACCCTTCTACACCTTGTCATTTGTGTTGTACTTGTCACTTATTGGAGGAGCAGGCAGAGGAGGGGGGTGGCAGGGGTGATGGTGCAGTTGATACATGTAAACCTACTCTACTAGGTTCTTAGGAGGCCTTTCCCAGTTAGGCCTTACCACAGCTCCAACACACACCCTGTTTAGGCTCCAAGGAAGCAAAGCAAGAGAGAAGGAGCATGGCAGAGGCAGGAGTAGAATGCATAGCCCCTGTCCCCACAGCCAGCCTAAGCACTGTGGGTCGTAGGTGAAGTGGGATGCACAGAGGAAAAGATGAGTGTGATTACCTTCCAGTGAGCTGAAAGGAACCCCGAGGAAAGCCCACGTCCACACTGTGACAGTCTCTTGTACCTCTCCCCTTGTGCATTTGTAGAAAGAGGAGCAGTGCTCCCCCGGTCCAGGTGCAGAGGCCGGGTGAGGCCCCAGGGGAGGATCCTGCCCACCTGGGTCACATTGCAGTGACAGCATGCCTTGGACTCCTTGGGAAGCCTACAGCACATGAAGCATCTGAGTAGGCTGGAAGTATGGGCCAGACATGGAAACAAAAGCATGGTGGAGTCTCTAGGCCCATCTCTTTTCAGATGCCTAAATAGTTGTCGAGCCCCCTAGATTCCCAGACATTCCATATTGCAAGCCTTTCCTGCCCCTTTACCAGCTTCTGGGTACCCAGAAATCCTGCATCTCCAACTGCTGCTTCCTAATGGCTTGCAGATGTAAACCAACAACCAAATAGGCCAAGAGCCAAAGCCTGTGCCTGCCGTGTACACGTCACACTGTACCAGAGACCCGTCCTTGTGCTTCCAGGTGCCATCTATTATTCAGCTTGCCTGGGTGACTCGGAGTGTCCGGAACTGCCTAGCAGTGCTCTCACCCCATCTGTGTGCTGTCAGGTCTGAAGAAAGAGGCAGGGCTGCCAGTCTGTGGGGGACGTGATTCTCCTACTATTGAGGTGGCATGGCCCCCTGCAAGGGCAGCGTTTGTGGTCCAGAGACAGAGAAAAAAACACCATGAGTGTGAGGGTTGGCCTTCAACAAGCCAAACAGGCCCCAACATGGGCTGCGGACCTGGATTCTGATCCTGGCAGCATCGGCATGGCGCGTAGATGTGTGGAGAGACATCTGTGCAGATGGGTACCGCACAGCAGCGCTAAACACCGAGTGTGGGGATACCAGGCTAAGTGCCCTCCCAGGTGTAGGGAAACTGCTCATCCCAGGCCCTTAGCAGGACCTCTCCTGGCCTCATGTGAGGGCGAGGCTGGATTCCCACTGGTCTTCTTCCTGGTTCTGTTTTCTCTTTAAAAAAAAAAAAATCATATTTATTTGGTACAGGGTCTTACTATGCAGCTTGGAGTCTTAGTGATCCTCTTCTCCCAGCCTCCCCAGAGCTGGGATTATAGGCAGGCCTGCCACACCCAGTCTCGGCAGTCAGCACGGCATGCAATACCAGGGCTGGAGCCCAGGTCCCTGCGCTAGCCAGGCAGGCGCTTAGACTGCCGAGCTCTCTCCCAAGCCCTGGGTATTTTCTTCAGTATCATCTTCTGCCAGGCAGGAAATGGGCTCTGCTTCTCCGGGAAAAAGCACAGTGTATTTCTGGTACTCAGAAATATTTACTGGCACTAGTATGCCTTTTGTCATATATTTCAGTAGTATTTTATAGTATTAGTATTAGTTTGACAGGTATATCCCAAGAGGTCTTAAATATTTTTAATAAATGTGACAAAGACATAATTTCATTTTTGATCACAGCTGGTCTTACTTTTATGCCAAACCATTTGATTTTTCTCATTAAGCCTGGCCGCCCCAGGCCACGTTACAGCCAAGACGAAGAAAGGGGGAACTATAATAAGGTCTTTAGACCATCTTTTGTACTTCTTAGAAAATAGAAAATAGACTTTGAAGTATTGTCATAAATATGTAAAATTAATCTAGCAAACATAAATGCTTAGGCTGCATTTCATGCCTGCGGTGATCTGACTTTTAATTTTTTTTCACTCGCTCACTGACAAATTTGCTAAATCTGGTAATTTACAGACTATTTCTTCATTAGTGAGAAAAATAAGTCAGTCTTATATTCATTTTCCTTAAAATAACTATTTTCTGGTTTCCTTTATAAGTAGAATCAACATTCAATTATTTGTCTTAGTGGAGGATAGAAAAGATCTAGTTAAAACAATAGACAATCACTCAGATGGAGGACTAGTGCCGAGTTCCATGGAATAAGCAAGTCTGCAGATGATCCAGCCCTCCTTTGCTAAATTTCATGGGGCTGGATTTAAGCAGTGCAGGTCCATGCGAGGGCAGCCCCAGCGGCGGCCACACGTGGCAGTGCCACAGCGCGCACAAGCACAGAAGGTCCGTTCAGCACCAGGGCGGTCTGTGTAGAAGAGACCGGCTCGCCCGTGAGCAGCTGGACTAGGGCACCGTGCACAGGAGCTCTGCCCACACTCACGGGGGGTGTTGCATAAAGTATATTGCCTTCCTGTTTGGCTTTAAAATTAAATTTCTCTATAAATATCACATCAACCCCTCTAAGAAGAGTTTCCCTAGGTAAAGAAAAACTGTGAGGATGGAGGGAAAATGGAGACAGCAAAGGCTAAACGACATCGATGTGCCGCAGTGGAAGACGCCACTCGGAGTGGGGAGAGGCGGAGCCCCCTTTTCCCTGCTGTTCGGGTGTGCTTTCTTCCTCTTCCCCCCAGAAAGCAAACCAGGGGGCCCTGTGTCAGGGTAAGGGGCACGACATGTCAGGTAAGGCAGCCCATAAGCTCTGGATCGGGCAGAAAGTCACTTAACGAATTAGTAGGTCCAGGATCTTTTTTCAGGTGGAGGGACTGAGGGGTATAAAAGCAATAGTTGCACTCGGGCTACTCACACTGCCGAGTACATTTTCTAAACACTCTATAAAGCAGGGCTCGCGCCACTTTTTTGGATAGCAGTGATTTAAACAACGTTCTCAGCAGTGAAGAACCTAAGCTGTGTAATCCGTGTCCATCATGAGATTCCACACACACAACGAAGGGGACTTCGTGTGCATGTAGGTGTACTTCCATTTGGTCTGCAGGCATCACCTGGGCCGCTACAAGGGTGACTTTACTTGCATGCTAAGCATGTATATTCGTATACGCTGACTGGACCCTAAGTGCCTGGAGTGGGGCTGGTCTTTCTGCAGTGAGTACTCATTCCTAGAACAACAGCGTGAGCTGGATGGAACCACGCATGCCTTAGTGGCTCTGACCCTTCGGAATGCATTGGAGGCATGAGACTGTTCAGACTAAGTAGTGCATAGAATTCCAAGGGCTGGATGGATCTTGCAGTGCATCTTTCCCCACCCTCTCATTTTGTAGATTAAAAAAAAAAAAAAAAAGCCTGCAGCCCAGATAAATTAGCTGCTTCATCAGGGGAGGAGAGAGCCCAGCCGGGAGCCCTCATTTGCGGGTTCTGCACAGAATGCGTCCCTGTGGCTCCTTCCGGTGACTCTTGAACTGCTCGCTGTTGGCTGTGCTGATCACACGGCTCGTGGGTGATGATGCTCGGGCTACACGACGCATTTGAGCGCCCCGTCGATGTGTGCACAGCCCCAGTACTGCAGCCCATTGCATGCTGCTCCCTCAAAGCCTGGGTAGTGAATTTGTGAGTGGCTGAGAGTTTGCTGTCATGAAGCTCCATGTTACTGTCCTCCATGTTTCCAAACACACAGGGCTGTGCTCACTCGGGGAAAGAAAAGAAGGAAGGCCCGCAGTATGTACAGGTGCTTCCTGGCCTGCATTGATCTGCTTGGCCCCTCAGCAGTATGCAGAGCCTGCCTACCTTTCTGATAACTGTCACAAATAAAAGTTCAGACTCATAGCCTGGAGACACTGAGAAGTTCATGAAAGGAGAACATTACAGGAAGATGTGTGGAGCATCAACACACAAGCCACCCGGCACCGTAAGCATGCTGGGCTCTGGTATTACCACCTAATGGAGCAGAAGGCACCGAGATCATAGCTGCCTGCTGCTTCCGAAGGCCATCAGAAATGCCTGTCTTCTCAAACTTGCAAAGTGACAGCTGCATTTGAAAACAGGGTAGACTGGCTGCTGATGGGGAACACTGGTCCAGAATGAAGCTGTGCGTCCACTCTTCTATACACAACTTGCAGGTACCCTGAGGCAAAAATAAATGAGCTGTGTTTCCTGTTGAGCACAGCCTTCAATGGGGCCGTCTGATAAAATGCTCTTCCGTCATTTGCTGAGGCCTCAGAGAGGTCCGCACAATGCTCAGGCAGGAGGGCTGGCTAGACACAGAAATGCTGCATTCAGTTCATGGGTAATTAAGGCAAAAGACTGGACTCATTCATCCTGGGCCTAAATAACCTTTCCTTGTTAAGGAACTGCTTTTAAACCTTAGTGTTTATGGTGCAAGGGAGGCCTGTGAAGTTATGCTTCTTGCACTGCCCTGTGCAGAAACTCCATAGCTCTGAATGTCCCCAAGCAAGTGGGCTGGATGGCTGCTGCAGCCTCAGCCTGAGGCAATTTACGTGGCTCAGGGGCTGTAGTTCTGTAATAGATTGAACTGTTAGTTTGCAGGAGGATTTAATGAAATATTGAACCAGATGCCACTAGTCTGCCATGGACATGGGGCTGTGAGAAATGAGGAAATGGTGCTTTGTAAACAGCATGGACCGTGGCCAGGGGGAGGAGCCATTGGGGCCATGGAAGGGAATCCGAGCCCAGGGAAGCAGGGCAGGCGCTATGGATTGTCTACGGATTGTTCCAAGGTGCGAGGCCAGGGTGAGCCCTGGGTGCTCCGCCAGTGCCAGCAGACGGCCTCAACTGCAGGTGATCCCACCAGATGCGCGCTTGCTGCATGTCCATTCCCAACAATAGCACGGGGAGAGTGGAGCCAGGATTGACCCGGAAGATTTGCCAGCCTCCTCAGAATGAGGTTCTCACGGAATTCTGATAGTCCTAGCTGGTTTTATGATGGAATAAGTCGGATCAAGTAACACTTGGAGGAGGACTCTTGTTCAGTTAATTTCCATGAGATGCACTCTAGCCTGTCAGACGGAAGGCTTCAGTTAGGAGGGAAATTGCTCTGTGGAAGTGCACACTGTGGCAGCAAATAAAATTTGAAGCCTATTATTATATTTTCTGGTGCATCTGATCTTGCGCCTGTTAATCCCTTTGGAGTACTAAGGTCTGAACATCCCCAGTATCATCCACATCACCCCATTGCCTTGGAGGATAAATGAGAACTTGCAAGCCAAGGATTGAGTGCTAGATGTTTCAGATGTTTGCCCTCTTGTCACTCAGGTTTGTAGGAGGGATGACAGGTGATACAAGCAAACCTGACTCTCCCTGTGTCACATGTCGAGATTTGGCCTTTTCTAACCCACTCTCACCCACTCTCTGTGATACATTTGAGACATAGATTGTCCCAACTTTGTTTTATGGTGTTGCTGTTATACATAGCCCCCCAGTAGCTGGGTCTTCAGTGCATGAGAAATTCACGTTCATGTGGGACAAAGCTGTCCTGAGACACAAATGTGTCACCCCAAGGCCCTTTCCCTCAGCCCCCTCCAGGATGCTCCAAGAGGGACTCAGTGGTGTCTCCAGGCACAGAATGGGAGGCTGGGGCTCAGCACCGTGAGTCCCCATGAATGCAGACTTAACTGGTGTGAAGAACCGCTGCTCAGAGGATTGCATGGGCTGCGGCTCTTCCTGCATAGAAGAGGGACTCAGCTGTGGGAAAGGCCCGGAGCCACGGGTGCTGGCTTGAACACAGACCTACTTCTGCCCACCTTCAGGAGCACCAACTGAAGCAGAAGGGAAAGTTCCAAGGGGCTGCAGTTCTGCGGCCCTGGTCCTGCTGGGGCCTTGCGAACACCCTTCCGCACAGCCATGGAGGGCGGCAGATGAGCCACGCACTTGGCACTGTGGTTAATTTACCAGAGGGCCTATGTGTGCGAGGGTCACTCACAGGCACATGCAAGAGCACCTTTACTTAATTTGTGATATATTTACAACTTCCTTCTGGTTAATAAAGGACCACATTCAGGTCAGGGATTAGGATGGTGGAAAGAACCATGACCGCATTTAGAATGGGAGGTGCCTGTGTCTTCCAGGCAGTAAGGTGTGTGCTGCAGGGACAGCAAACTGCAGAATAACCCAAAGATCTGTGGTGTGGCAGGGGACATGCAGACAGCGGTGGGGTGCACTGAAGGACCAGCGCAGGA
>NDGN011427925.1:0-10124 GCA_002564285.1 Tympanoctomys barrerae | reverse complement strand
TGTAGGCATGCTGAGATCAGCCCTTCTCACTAGAGGCCTCTGTGAACTGTGGAAATGGAACCAGACTCACAGTGATCAGGAGACTGAGTACCCAAGTCTTGACACCAGAATTTCATACAAGTACTGTAATACAGTAAGTGTTGGTTATTTTGTTTCAACAATGAAAAATAGTAACTAAGACAGCCTTCCAGTCTTCTGGTTGTATAGCATATGTAACTGTGTCTTAGCTGTAGGCCTTTAGGGGACCAGCTTGTACCTCTTCAATATGAGCCTATCTACATAGAATGTGATTTTTATAGTATTTTACAAAATAACAGTAAAAAAAAGCCAGATTTTGACAAAAGTTCTTGGTTCCAGAGTTCTTGGGTTGCTACTACTACTTTTAAAACTCAATTTTCTATACAGAGCCCTTAAATTTCTTTTCTTCTTTCTTTCAGCTAAGTTCAGAAATGCATTTTTCCAAAGACTAACCTTCAGTATGAACTTTATCCCAGATAGCCAGGACAATGACTAAATGTCTCCCTGCCACATGCCACGTGCATTCTAACTGGATTTTTAGTGCTTTCATCTTTGACCAGTTCAGAGAATTAATAACAATTTTCCAACCCTTCCTTGATATTTGGTTTTGCGAGTTATTGTCCATTATTCTGCCTAACATCTCTATTAAAAAGCCCTCGGTCACAGATAACTAAGTCTGATTAACTACTAGGAAAAGACTGCACTGGAAATATATTGGGTGGTTTATAGAATCAATAGAAAACAGGGGGACCTGGCTGTAGAAGTGGATAGAAACCTATAAAAGACAGACATGCTGGCCAGACACAATAGCAAGATCAACCCAATTAAAAATGGCCTGATTGACACTTCAGGATGAAGCTTATACTGTGACTAATAGCATCATTTCCACTGTTCTACCATCGCTGGATACTGGCCACCACTTCTAGCAACACTGGCAGGGAAGCCACTAGACACAGGGGGAGTGGCTTGCTGTCCCCACATCTGTGCAGCATCCAATTTAAATTTGAAGTTCAGGTGGTGCTATTGGAGTGGCAACAAGGCAGGCTTTGGAAAACTGGATGCCTTTGAAAAAATTCCACAAATGTCAGAGACAGATTTAGGTACTGGGGGTCGGGATAGGGGTGGGGGGACTCTACACAACCCCAAAACAAGATTTTACGCTAGAAAATTTTATACTCAACAGGCAATTAGGTACATAGACAAGTAAAATAATGAAGGAAATGCATACCATACACGTGTACAAAGGAAGAAGGATCTTTCAGCTTTTTGGCAGGGATCACTAAAAAGGATGTATTCTGTTCTTTATCTGGCTTAGATTCTTGTATGTTTCTCATCCCCTTTATATCTTCCAATAAAAAATAGTTCTAACAAAATTTTGAGCTCCATAAGGGGAGAGAATGTGTCTTATAAATCTAGCCATCTCTACAACTCCAATCATAGAATGTGGCACAGAATGTGTCCCTGATAAGCAACTATTGATTTATTGATCCTTTCTGTCAATATCTCCCTGAGTACCGATTGATTCATGAGCACAAAGAAAGGCTGGGATGTCAGAAGAAACCCACAGCTGTGACTCAAACTATGGATATCGAGTCATAGGCAAGTTCAGAAAGTGGTGTGTTAAACCCAGTAGGTAGAAGGAAGACTCCTTTATTTCACTTTTTGAAATCTAAGCAAAACATAATGGAAATCAGAACCATAAAAATAAGTATTGAATTCACTTAGGTAATTTCTGGAAAAGCATACTAAGTGTAACTTATCATCTACTCATAATAATATAATATTTGACCATTTTATGACCATGTATTTACTCCAAGCACATAAGTAATGGGAAAAGATACTATCTTATCCAAAGATGATAGGATTCACCTACTGATATACATGTGTGAGTATAACATACAGATCCAGACATCTAAAATAGCCAATAATCTTGTAAGATTTCCATGTCATCTTGTTCTGTGGCCTTTATTGTTGTCCTTATATGTTTATACTAATTGATATTGGCTAGGAAAATGCCACTTATTCCACTGATCCCAAATGATAAGTTTTACTGACATGATTCAGGCAAAATAATAGCAAGTTACTTCAAAAGTAGGCCTGATTATATTTTACCAACATATTCTGAGGGGTGAACTCTTATAATGAAATACATTTAATTCTTAAAAGCCCAGGAACATTTCTTAATTAAAATGTCATTGCTGAAAAATTCAATTATGCTTTAATGTTTACTCATCTGGCTATATTAACATATAGAGATGTATTTCAATATGATGGCAATGTTAAATGGTCTAGAATTTTAGCATGCAGAGCTTGTTAGTGATTATGGAGAACAGCTAGGAAGTAGATCATCCAAGGTCTAAGTAACCCAAGTCACAAGGAAAAATTTTAAGCTTGAAGAAGCAAAAATAACATAACCTTGAGTCCTCACTGTACCTGTTTTTGAAAAAGAAAAGAATCCTAACAGGTTGATAAAACAAGCATTCTTTCAGAATCAGTTTCTGTATGATGTGTGTACAAAGATTTCAAATATTTTAAAACAATATTTGAATGTTGAATGAGGTGTGTGCAGGTGAGTCTTTCATGGAGAACAAAAGAAAAAAAAATACTGTCAATATCTCCCTGAGTACCGATTGATTCATGAGCACAAAGAAAGGCTTCCTCACCAGGAAGAGAGAAGCAGGGTCACCCACGAAGGAAGTGTGCCACGAAGGATAGAGATGGGAATGGAGTTGTGATGACTCTGGATGAAACGCCCATGAGCAGAGGCGAGTCTCACATCCCTGGAAGGCGTACCCACAGAGAAGTCTCCAAGGAAATGGAATAGTTTTTGTTCAAATCACCCTAAAGCATCCTCTTCTTGAGAAGCCGGAATGTTCCAAGTAATTCCTGAGGCTCCCCTTGCCTCTTTTCTGAAATCTCTGGTCTCAAAACCAACATAATAGCCTGTGACATTGGTCCTTTTTACTGGAAGCCAGCGGGGCCTCCCATGCATCTCCTCTGGACCTTTCCAAGAGGTGGAGACTGCAGATAGCCTCGGTCCCTGTTTCCCAGACTTGGCAATGTACTGCAGTAACCCGGGAAGATTTAAAAACTATTTGTGCCTGCGCCTCCATTCCAGATTCCAAATATATTCTAACTTTACTGGTCTCAGTTAGGGTTGAAACATCAGTTGCAGGCTTTCTGGGTAATGCTAATAAGCCACTAAGGGTGAGGACAGTAACTTAGACCAGGGGAAAAACAATAGCTATAAAGAATGGGATGACCAATCAGGACTTCTGTAACTTGACAAAATCTTCAAGAGAGATAAGAACAATGAGGTAGCAAATGATAGCAAACTAAGTGAAGGAAGGTTTTGAAAAGTATTATTACTATATATGATGATGATGATGATGATGATGATGATGATGATGATGATGATGATGTTTGTTTTGCCAGAGAGGCCCACTTCCTAATTCTGACTGCCCTGTCTATTTTTTAACTTGACTTAAAGTGTTGAGTAGACAATTTTAGTGTAGACTTTGCTAGAATTTGTTATTTATTCAAAGATACAAACTCTTGATTTATAATCATGATTCTCTAAAATAAACCTGAGGCCTGGTTAGTATAAATGAGCAGAGAAAAGCCTATCAGTGCAAAGAGCAATTTGAACAATTATCTTATGCAGTCAGAATTCAGCAGAACAAAACTTGTTTACAAACTTTTTCTAACACACCAAATATGAGCTAGCCTTTAGAATCAAGAAATAGCTGCACCTCAGGAGGTTTGCTGACAGAAAGAGACACTGCTCACATTAATATGCCTTGAAGGACAGAAAAGAAAACTCAAGTGTGTCTAAATAATAAAAAAGATATATTAGGTTCTATATAAGCAGAAATTTAGCTGTAAGAGTGCTTTTAGCTGCAGTACGATTAGGACACCAGTTCAGTTTCTTTGCTGGTCCTTCAGTTCTTCTCTTGTATCAACCTTGTCCTAGAGTCAACTTTGCTTGTGGTGAGAAGGTAGCAGCCAGCCATTACAGTAAGCTTTTGCTTGGTGATTTTTGTTTGCAAGAAATCTTACCTTGTAGCTATGCTCTTAGAGAAATGTTCTACTCAGACTGTCATTTTAACATCTGTCAAACTGTTCCTAAACACCTAGTGTCCCAAATGAATCATATATTCATTTTGGCTGATGGAATGGAATAGATGGAATTCTTTGAGCAAGACAGGAATCTGGGGTAGGACAAACATCTCTAGAATTATAGAATTATTCAAAAGCATCAGCAAAGAAGGAATTAGGAAGGGTTGAAGGAGGAAGGGAAGAAAGCAAGGAAAAAGAAGAAAAAGGGAGAGGGAAGAGGAAAATGAAAGAAAGCATGGACAGGGAAGGTATCAAAGATATATATATAGCAAGAAACTAGTGGAGTTGATTTACAATTTAAATTCCCCCAACTAGCTTTGTGTCCCTGCTTGAAGAAGTCACTTTCATTGTTAAAATGAGTGCATTTGAGAAGGGGTTCTGAGTTATGCTGTTCAAACCTAATTCTAAGCTTCATGTATTTAAAATATCTTGTGAAACTGCTGCACACAGTTCCATCCTAAATCCTGATGGGATTTGACTGAAACAAAATTACATTTTTAGTTAGGTAGTTCTTACTTTAACTTGGTCTTAACCATCCAGCAGAAAAGTATAACCATGAGGTATAAAAAAATAATGCCATATTAATATGCTGAGCTATAAAAAGCTCAAGCCAACAACTTCTGACAATTGCCAGTTCTGCTGATAACCCACTACAATTACGGACTATTGGACTATATGGGGTTATTTTGCTGTTATTCAAGTACCTACAATCTTTAGACTGGTTTCAAATATGAAAAGGTCCTTTAAAGACTTCTCCAAATACAGCTTCTTTAACTGCAGTGGAACACCGATCTCTGAAAAAACAAATTGAAAAAGGGGGATATATTGGGAGCCACGAAGCTAGGAAATCGATCTAATATATGTAGGTGGGACTCGGCCCAGTGCCTAAAGCAAACAAGCTTACCTCGCTCCTGAGATGAACATCCTGTCTGGTTAAGGTTTGCTATCAGTTGCTAAGCAACCTAGTGTCATACATTACTAACTTCACAAAAGTGTAAATAAAGGACAGTTTTGTTGTGAAGAAAGGGGGAGAGGAAAAAAATATCTACATGTATACAGAAGAGAGTTAGGATAGAAATTCTGCTAGTTTCTCTTAGTTCACTGAGAATAAGTTTGTACCAATACTGTTTAGACAAGATATCATGTCTGCATCTTGTCCTCTGAATAACTAAAACAATTACTGTAAATGTCCTACTAACCTGTTTTGGAACTGTTTCATTGTTATTTTATCTTTTTCTCATTAAAATGAATAAAGATTATTTTAAAAACTGAAAAAATAAAATATCTTATAAGCAAACTAACGGTTTGCAGTGCTATCATTCAAGAGACATTTAAAATATTAGAATGGATTTATGGTTAAGGGGGAAATTTTCAATGGAAATTGGATGAGAGTTGTCATTTTCCTTTGGTACCATAGGAATCTCGGTCCTTTTTGCACTTGATGATGGCGCCAATTCCTTCTTTCTCTCCTGCAACTTCCTGTGTGACTGACAGGCACAGTGCTTCTTTTGATGTGTGTAAGAATAGATTTTCTTCTATTTGTTTAAAGACTTCCTCATATGATTCACTTTGCTACCAGCATTCTATTGCACTTGCAAAATGTTATGTGACACTGTTAAAGTAAATTTATTGAGGTTCTCAATTTTAATTATTTTTTTCTCATATTTTCTCTGAAAAGTTAATCCTCTTTTAATGAAACTGTAAAATATAAGCAAATCTTACATGACACTTTTATCACCTGCTCATTTCAGATCAAAAGTCTAACTGTACTGCCTTCAAACATTATAACAAATTTTAAGTGCATATTAACACGGTAATTTTTATCTCAGATCAATGACTGTGCTTTAATTTATTTGAACAAAATAAAACAATGCAGATAATGGCTTTGTGCTATATTTCAACGTGTTTTATAGTACTAACATACTATTGTAGGGATTTTATCACTGTTTGAAGTATAGTAGGAAGTAGATCCTTAATTTGAAAACTTAATAGGTCTAAACTTTCCACCAGAAGATAATGTACCAAATAACTTCCCCATAAAGAAGAAGGGATTCACTCTTATGTCTCTTGCCAAGTTTTATGATGTAAAACAGCACCAACTGTTACATTTGGGTGATTGTAAAAACCTAGCGCATGTGTGTGTTTGCTGGGCTAACAGTGTTATAACTTCAGCTTGGTGATAAAGAAAATATTTGTACTTTAATCTTGCTCCTGAAATTTCCAACCATATCTCTTATATTACAGACTCAAAATAACATTTTTGGCTCAATGAACTGTGCTGTTGTACCCTCCATTGAATTTGGCCTCCTTGGTTTAGCTTTTGTCTTTATTTATGATCAAAGTATAGGCTCACTCTGTAGCCTGATGCTGACAATTTACAACCAGTTCATAGATGCCGCCCGTCTTGTGATTTATGTCGGGCTTCCTTCTTGCTGTCCATGACCTCTTTCTCCCAGGTCCCACTCATTGCTCATCTCAGGCAACCAGTTGAAATTCATTAGCTTAGGTACCTGGTGAAAAAGAAAAGCCAGCCCTAGAACAATGTCTCCATTTTCTGCACTCTCTTGATTCCAGCAGGGGAAGGTCGTGAAAAGTAGCAATTTGTAATGCTTTGGTTGGAGAATTGCTTAGAATATAACTCGGCTTTGTTGGTAAGTCTAGGGAACGCTCATCAGAGGAAAAATAAAAGGCAAAACCAGTTCTGGTAATGAAATTAATTGAGAAAAAGCCCGTTTAACTGTCAAAGAGAAGAACCTTGGGAAGAAAAGCAGCTTCTAAAGGTCAATACTCAGCGTGCTGTAATCTTTACCATCTGTGTGCAGGCTGGCAAGATTCTGAGACTGTCACAGGCAGTCTTTTTTTCTGCAAATAACAGACAAGGGGGGAAAGAAAAGGCTTGCCCAACAGGGAGCCTGGATGTACTTAGTTGGGTAGAAAATGAAAACACTATATGGTATAAACTTAAGATGACCCTTAATTTTCCTTCTCCTTGACCTACATGAAGCCACAGATAGTTTCAAAAAAGCAGTGCCATGGAAAATTGAAATAATTTGGCCACTGGTGAAATGCAATGTTATATTCACAAAGTGGAATGCTAGGTAGCTGAATGCAGTAGAAACACTCTCTGATCTTATACTTTGATGAAGGCAAACAAGTTCTCCATTTCATTTTCTAGTTGGAAAAAAATTTTTTAAGAAGAATGGGAAAATTAAGTTGGCTTCTCTTTATCTAGAGTCTTGGTAGATAAATTATAATTCCAGAATTTCATGGTTATATTTTTTCTTTTGTTCTATTCTCTTTTCTGACACAAATTTCTGTTACATTCACAAGTCTAGTATTACATAAGCTTCATGAAAAACAATTTCTCACATTCTAATTTTTTGAATCAATAGTATTTCTACATTAATGGTAAGTGATTGGCAAAGAAAAGAAATAGTTACATATGTATATATGTGTAACTGTATGAGTAAACATTGCATGACATTAAAAATTATTTTCTTAATACAGTGTAGTATTTGATGTTAGAAGTTTTATTAAAGGTTTGCTCATTGTGAATAATTAGTTGAGCCAGAAAACTTCTACTATGCCCTCTTTCATTACTACAAGGTCAAATATTTTTGATGTGTCTCTTAGAATATGAACTTCCATTTTTTCCCTAAAATGACAGCTTTCTAGAGAGTATTCAGATCTTCCTAACTCTAACACGTGGTAGTAGCATCTCTATGTATGTGCTACCTCATCTGAGCAACACTTTTGTTTTCCTTTGTTCATATCCAGACCATCCAGGAGATCCATGAGTGCATGTGTGTTTCTAAAGACCCATGATGCCTATGAAACATTCCCATAATCCAACACCTTGGTGGCATTCACTGATGCTATTTTAATCACCATTAGGATAGCAGAATTTTATGAAGTATGATAATATGTTAGCTGTACAGACAAAAGCAAAATTATAACTGAATTTTTTTCTTTTCTGTGATTGCCCTGCTTTGTTTTGGAAACACAAAATAGAAATTTCTAGTCTCAGCAACATTTGTCACTGTTTCTGCAGCCTACCAGGAAAATAGGATCAATTGAACTCTTATTTATAAAAAATACTACCATTTTCCAAATGCTAGTTAGTAAAATGTTCGACCTCTTCAGGAGAAAGAGATACTTTATTTGTATTCACTGGAGTGATCTAACATCTCACTAGTACCCTTCATTATTCCTCTCTTGTGGACTGCAATAAGGGGGGAAAAAGGATCCAGATCATAATGTTTTCTCTTCCTATGAACAAGCTACCCCTTGTGTCTCCTTTCCCCTTCCTCCCTCAACTTTTAGTTTCATCCTCTTCTCCTTTCTCTCTTTTTTCTTCCCTTCTCATCCTTACTTTGCTCCCCCACAGGGTCATTCACTTTTATAATCTAAAGCAATCTTGCTGGTTGAAGCACCTGTGAGATTACTGGGTTAGTTTTATTTTCTGTTTTGACATCATTCTTAAATGACTATGTTGCTCTAAAGGTATTTTCTTTTTGGAAGAATAATAAGGAAAAGAAAGAATAATCTCAATTAATGAAAATGAGGCCATAGTTTGAAAGATGTTCTGAAAAAACAATTAGAGGAAGAAATACACTGTGCAGACATGGGCTGGTAACAAATGTCCCTTTCCCTTAATTTTGGAGAAAGGAGTGTGGCCATTAACAAATGATACTGCTCTGAGACTATTATACTGAATATTATATGTCACTGTCAATCACTTTACAATCCACAGGGCAATAATTCTCCATCATAACTGCCAACTCTAGTCAATATATTTGCATCATTTTACTTTAGAGGCTTATGAAATGCAAATGAAAATTCTACTAATAATGCTTCTTATTTAATTAGTTCTGCTTGGTGGATATTCTCTTTCTTTAGCAAAGCCTTAAAAATAAGAATTTTAATTGCAAAGCTGATAGGACCGTTTGCCCGTTTTTCTGTTTGCATTGATGACTCATAGCTTTGAAGTTGTAGACCAAAGAAACAGAAGATATGACATGAGAAATGAGACTCTTCTCTTTGAGAAAACAGAAATCCATTTTTCAGTACGAATGCAGAGGAAAGCGTACTCACATTGTATTTTCAAACTAATTTTAAACATTATTTTCAGTGGATGGATGCTTGTTTCTGTCAGAAGTCAGAGCCTGTTCTGAGTATTCTGCTCTATCACTGCTGAATGTATGTGCATGTTTACCCAGCATCCTTTTCTATGCACAAGTACTGCTCTTTCTCAGTCCATTGTACCTGCTCATGGATGTGATACAGAAGTGTCACAGAGCTGCCTAAGTAGAGTATCTCTGTACACTGTGTGCCCTTAGGAAGTAGAGTTGCCCAGCTGGTTTTTGTAGAGCCTTGAACCATTATCCAGGCCCTACTGGCCCTCTAGAAGGAACAGGATATTCTTATTTAGGAGTTTCCTATGCTTCCTTCTGCAACTGTTGGCCCCAGAAGAAAGTGTTCAGATCACCATGGCCATGGACTCAAGGCAGTCAGATTGCACTTCTGCATCCTAGGCTTCAATCATGAGGATGATGTGTTCACAGACACTTGGGAACAATATGCATTACACACGTGACATTCAAAGCCTTTTATGAGACATCTCCCCTTATCTTCACCACTAATGTGGTAAAGATACAGTTAATTATTTCCTTGGATTAAGATGGTGGCATCCTTTCTCCTTTTACTTTATCGCTAGTTTATAGCTTCAAATCGAACATGAATCCAAGAGTATACTTTGTAAAATAGAAGTTAAACTGCTCTTGTCGAGCAAACCAGCACTCTTTTGGTAAACCTTAACACTCAAACTTTTCCCTTTTACATGGGTCTAAAGATTCCTCTATGGAAGGGCTGGCCAAATAGCTCAGTAGATTAAAGCGCCTGTAAGTAGGTACAGGAGGCAGGAGTCTCTTGGGAGGCTGTAAACAGGCAGATCACTATGAGTCTGATCTAGTAGTGAGACCCTGAAC
>NDGN011427907.1:0-17703 GCA_002564285.1 Tympanoctomys barrerae | reverse complement strand
TTGGGAGGCTGAAAACAGGAGGATCAGTATGAATCTGATCTGTGTAGTGAGACCCTGTAGACCCTGTACCAAATATATACAAAAAATAAATGAATAAATAAATAAAGCAAAAATAGGACAAAGTGAATGAGCAGGTAGTAATTAAGAGAGAAATGAAACTCTACCAAGAACATATTGAATCATAGAACTAAGAAAAGTCTGAAATCTGAACTTTAATGAAATCATTCAGTGGGATTAACAGTAGATCAAAAATGCAGGAAGAAAGAGTGCGTGAGTATAGCAGACAAACAAATCACCCCATTTGAAGGACCTTGAGCACTGGTGTTTTAGAAACATGGTCCCCACTGCATGTGACGTGATGTCACAATTTGCCATATGTGTAGAATCCCAAAGGAAGAGAAGTGGATAGACCAATGAAGCGTTTAATGAAATAAGGGCTCAACCCATTTACATTTTCCTGCAAATGAGAAAAACCCATCTAAGGAATCAAGAAAGTCAAAAGCATAAGTAGTACAAACATAAAGGGAAACGGGCCTGGCCCTGTCACAGCTCAGTGACTGGGAACCAAAGATGCAGAAAGATTGCTGTGATCAGCCGGCAGAGAGAATCCACTTCCCAGGGGCGGGGGCCAACTTAAAAATTGTGGCTGATTTTTCACATGGACTCACAGCAGCCAGAAAAGAGCGGGACAATATTTTTTTAAAGTTTTAAAAGTAAAGCAAAACAGGCAGAATTTCATACCCAATGAGTGGCTATAAAGAAAAACCAAAAGGGGGGGGGCTGGGGATATGGCTCAGTAGAATAAGCGCTTCCCTGTCAAGTGCAAGGGCCTGAGTTCAATCCCTGGTTCCGCCAAAAGAAAGAAAGAAAGAGAGAGAGAAAGAGAGAAAGAGAGAGAGAGCACAAGCAGAGGGTGAAATAAGAACATTTCTTAATTTGATCAAATTCATTTCAGGAAGGTGTACCAAGAAGCTCATTGGCAGCTGAAAGGAGGTGGGTGGATGTAAGGACTTGTATCAGTGAAAAAGGATGGAGTGTGGGACTGCTACCTGTGTTGGTGAACAGGGAAATCTATATTTGATATTTTTGTTATTTTCTTACCTATAAATGATTTAGAGCAGTCAATGAATCACCTGTAGAGTTTTTACACATGCTTCCAGTAGCATGATAATAATTAGAATCATGTTAATACACATTTCAATCTCTAAAGATACTCGTTACCTATTTTATATTTATTTATGCATTTATGTATATATGTATTTATATTTTATTGTTCAGTGCTAGCGATTGAAGCCAGGGTCTTCAACATGCTAGGGGCATAAGTCCTCAGCCCACTTAAGGTACTGTTCAAAAATGTTCATGAAAGATTAAAGTTAGCAGAAAGGCAACAGAAATAAAATTCTGGTTGTACACTCTGCAACATTTATTATTGTCTTTTTTTAGAACAGGTATCCTACCCACTGCTGAGGAGGCTGAAAACAGGAGGATATATATGAGTCTGAGCTGCATAGCAAGGCCCTGTTCCAAATACATTAAAAATAGGGCTGGGGAGATAGCTCAGTAGAATAAGCCCTTGCCTTACAAGCGCAAGGTTCTGAGTTCAATTCCCAGTACCGCAAAATAAAACAAAACCAAACAAAAGAAGTATCCTAGCTGTTCTGAGGTAATTTCTTTATGTAGTTTATTTCACAATTGGTGACACTGAGTATTTTTTTCATATGGATACTAGGCATTTTTATGTTTTCTTTTGAAAACTGTCTATTCACATCTTTTCTCTATTTATGATTCGATTATTGTTTTTTTGCTCTTGAGTTACCCAAGTTCTTTATGTATTTTGAATATTAACTCCTTTCCAGATGTAGTTTGTACATATTTTTCTCCATTCCACAGACTGTCTCTTCCTTCTGTTGACTGTTTTCTTTGCTATGTAAAGTATTGTGTTTGGTATAACACTATGTGTTTATTTTTACTTTTGTTGCCTCTGCTTTTGGTGTCAGCTCAAATAACCACCATGATGTTGAGAAGGATTTTCCTTGTTTTCTCCTGGGTGTTTCCTAGTTTAGTGCTTATACTTTAGTTCTTCAAACTTACGTTCTTATACTCAACTGTGACTTGAATATTTTGAATGGCTGATGTAGGGCTTAGTTCGACTCTTCTGTGTGATACTCTATTGGTAAGAATTTATGTTAGAAAGCATTGAAAATGCAAAAAATTGAAAATGCAGCTGTCATATGACCCATCAACTACAATATCATATATATATCTAAAGACTTTGCAATCCATAAGTCAAAGTGATATCTATATTCCCATTCTCTTTAGAGAATTATTCACAACAACCAAGATATAGGAGCAATAAATATCAATAGAAAAATGGGTCAAGAAAATGGGGTCATCAATCCTCAGTGACATATTACTCACCATTAACCAAGAAGGAATTGCTATAATTTGTATTATTGTGGAGGAAACTGGAAGATATTATACTAAGTGAAACAAGCCACATATTGAAAGACAAACATTGCCTAATCTTACCTGTGGGATTTGACAGAGTCATTTATGGAAACAGAAAGCAGAATGGAGGTTGGTTGAGGGTTATGGCGATGTGTATGGGTGAGAAATTGTGGGGATGATAGTGAAGAGATCCAAGAGATGGGAATGGTGAATTGAAAATGTAGGTTCTGTGACATGGTGCCTTAGTGATGCTAGCTAGGGTTAATGTGCTGAAAACTGTGGAGAACAAAGTTTGCATTTACATGCTTTTACCACAAAAATTATGTTTCAATAATTTGTATGTTATTTTGCTTGATTTAGCCATTCTAGGATGTATATTTACATAACAAAATATCTGGTTGTACATCATAAATGTACATTTGTACATGTGAAAGTAAGACAGAGTTATAATAGGATTAGATTTTTCCTAACCCAAAGCACATATACTGTCTATAATAGAGGAGCTTACATATGTGAAGTTAGGTAAAATGATGGCAAATCATGGAAGATGAAAACAGTAATTATTGCAAAGAAACTGTAGGTATATTAATATCAGACAAGGCAAACTGCAAAACAAAGATTATTGTCAAAAAAGAGATATATTTTATAATGTCAATAATATACCAAATAACTGTTGTACATGTGGATGTACATGAATAACCGATCTTAAAATACATGAAGCAAAATTTTCCAGATAAAAGAGTGTATACATATTCAATCATACTTGGTTTTTTTTAATATTTAGTACAGGATCTACAGGGTCTGCCTACACAGATCAAACTCATAGTGATTCTGCTATTTTCAGCTTCCCAGGCACTGGGATTAGAGGTGCACTCCACCATGCCCAGTCTCAGTTGCAGTATCAGAGCACCATGGGACAGGGCCAGCACAGTACACTGGGAACAGAACCCTGGTCCCTGAGCCTTCCTAAGCAGGTGCTTTACTCTGCTGAGCTATCTGGCTGACCCCATACTTAATTTTTAAATATAATTTTTAAAAACCACTTATTTGTTTGTTTATTTATTTGATACAGCATCTCGCTATTCCATTCAGACTCATAGTGACCCTCCTGTCTCAGCCCCCCCATTGCTGGGATTACAGACATGTGCCACCATGCCCAGTTTCAGGGCCAGCAGTGATTGAACTTGAGTCCTTGTACTTGCCAGGGAGGTGCTTAAACTGTTGAGGTATCTCCCCAGCCCATATTTAATATTTTTGACATTCCCTCTCAATAATTGGTAGAACCACTGAGCTAACTAAATAATTATGCATACATATATTTAAGACTTGGAAACACTATCTTGAATTTTACCTAATTTAAATTTGTGTACAGTATGCCCACATCTACATGACACAACCTGTTCTTAGGGACATACAGAACACTCACTATAGTAAACTATATGTTGGTCCAAAATAAGTTTCAATACATTTCAAAAGAGACATTTATACAGGAGTTTTCTCTGCCCATAGTATGTGCGGTATAATGTGAAAATCATCAGCTATTTGGGGATTAAAACCATTTAAAAATAACTTGTGAGTCAAAGGCGAACTCCCAAGAGAAATTAGGAAATAATTTAATCTAAATAAAAATTAAAACAAATATTAAATTTTGTAGGATGCAGCTAGGGCAGTATCAAGGATAAATGAAGACTTTTAAATGAATATTACAAAAAAGACACATTAAAATTAATGAAATAAGTTTTCAAGTTAAGAAACCTAAGTAAGATGATAAAAGAAAATAAGAGGCATAAGAAATTAAATTAAAGGAAAAGGAAAAAAGGAAAGATAAAGTCTGAGATATGGGGGCTTTTAGAAAATTAATCAAATTAATACACTCTTTGCATGGGTGATCAAAGAAAAAGAAAAGTATAAATTTTCACTATTGAATGAAAGAGAAAATAATAATATGCATTCTAAAGATTAAGAGGAATATAAGGGAATATATTATGAAAAATGTACAACTTTAAGTATTTAGGAATACTGTAATTTATATGAAAAAGTATTTCCTTAAAATCACAATTTCTCAAACTCCACACAAGAAGATACAAAAGGTATGACTACTACTGCATTTTGTAAATAAATTACATTCGCAACTCACAATCTTTCCATAGAGAAAACTCTCAAGTCAACATGACTTCACTGGTGAATTTGATCAAATATTTACAAAAGAAAAATGCTAGTCCCATCCAAACTTTTGTAAACTGTAAGGGGAACTAACATTTTACAATTGATTTTGCGAAGGCATCATGATTCCATAATTAAAGATAATAGAAGAAAGCAGATTCAGTAATCCCTTACAAGCAGAGAATAAAAATTCTTAAGTAAACATTGACAAATCAATTTTATTATATATAGAGGAAATGGTATATTTGGAGTTTTTCCCTATGATTGCAAAACTGGTGTATTATTCTAAAACTAATCTTACATTGTGCCACACTAGCAGAAAGAATGCAGGAACTGGGCCAGGGAGATAGCTCAGTAGAATCAGTGCTTGCCTAGCAAGTGCAAGGTTCTGAGTTTAATCTCAGGTACCACAAAAACAAGAACAAACAAACAAACAAAAAGAATATGCAGCAACTCTTTGGTCAACTCAGGGGATGCAAAGTAAGCATTTAAAAAATTTGCCATTCATTCATGACGAAAACTATCAGAAAATTAGGACCAAGGAATTTATTTAATATTGCAATGTGCATCTCTAAACAACCTACATCAAAAATTACTCTAAATGATGAAATTTTAAGTATCTTCCAGCTAAGAATGAGAATAGCCCAATTGTGTTCTTTCTGTTCAGCATTGTTCTACAGGTCCTCTGGATTTAAAAGATGTGAAAAGGAAATGAAACGTGTAACAACTCAAAAGGAGAAGTAAAACTTTTAAAAGAAGATATCTGTATAAAGGATACTCTAAAGGGCCTGGCCCCTCCTCTGGGGCACACTGAGACTGCAATTGCGACTGGGCGTGGTGGCACGGTCCTGGAATCCCAGCTCTTGGGAGGCTGTAAACAGGCAGATCATACAAGTCTGATCTAGCAATGAGACCATGAACACCCTGTAGACCATTCCCTAAATTACAAAAAAAAAAAAAAAAAAAGGAATACTCCAAAATGCAAGTACTTGAAATGTGTAAATGAAGAAAGAGCATAAAAGTCCACTTTTGTAAAGATGTAATTCTATATGCATGCAGAAACAGAAAATTAATAATAGATGTTAATTTTAAAAGTACTTCCTATAAATAAAACACTATGGGATATTTAATCAACATATACAAAATTCTTACAGCAAACACTCCAAAATTATACTTACAGATCTTAAATCCATGCTCAATTCATGAGTTAAATAACTCAATTGTATTAAAATATAAATTCATCTTAAATTGGCATATAAATCAATGCAATCTAGATTGGAATCCAAGATGACTTTTTTGGAGGTAGAAATAGAAATTGATGATCTAGTACAAAATGTATTTGAAATTGCACAGGCCTTCAAATAGACAAAACATCTGGATAAGAACAATATAGGGAATTATATTCCCTAGTTTCAAAATTTAATATAATTCTTTTATAAACCAGATACTTGCAGTTGCTTAAGGACATACAAATAGGTTAATGAATCAAAATAGTTTCTACAAATAGACCAAGATATAATGAATAACTGATTTCCAACATAAGACACTCATTGGGGAAATTCTTTCCAACAAATGTTTTTGGAACAACTGTATAAATCTGTGTGACAAATGCACGGCAGCTCTTATTTTCTGTAAGTGAATCATTTTCCAAATTTTAAATGCAAGGATATAGCGCATTGAGATCCTCTTTTTTTTTTTTTTTTTAAATTTACGACAGGGTCTACAAGGTTTCACTGTGTAGATCGGACTCATAGTGATCCTCCTGTTTGCAGCCTCCCAAGTGCTGGGATCACAGGAGCGCCACCACACCCAGTTGTAATCACCATCTCAGCACTCCCCAGGGCTGGGGCTGAGATTCTTTCTGGTTTGGTTTGGTTTTAGGTTTTTGTTTTGTTTTGTTTTGTCTTTTTGGGGTTTGTTTTTGTTTAATTGCTTTGTTTTGCTGTGTTTTATTTTGATTTAAAACAGGGCCTTCCTATGTGGATCAGGCTGGCCTTGAGCTCACTGTGTAGCCCAGGCTGGCCACAAACTTGCAGCCATCCTCCAGCCTTCTGGGTGGGTGCTGAGATTACAGGTGTGGACCACTGTGCTTGGCTAAGAATACAAAACTTCAAAAAGGAAACAGAATAAATCATTCTCATAAAAAATTCACAAACTATAAACAAAAAAATAATAAATCAGGGTTTACAAGACATCAACTAGACTTTGCTCTTTGAAAGACGTCATTAAGAACATGAAATGCCATACCACAGGGTGGGAAAACAATATTCCTTAAAAAAGAATTTATTCCAAAATGTACTTGGCAAAAATTGTATCCAGAATATAATAAAAACATATATAATAATAAAATGATTAAAATCCAGTTGAAAATATAGAACAGGTTTGGATAGCTAGTTCGTAAATGTTACATTTTCATATTAAATGAAAATGTAACAAATGAGTGGCAAGCATAATCCACATGCTCCAAAGTTCTCAGAAGAAAAGTAAATTCAGAATTACTATTATATGTGGACAAAACATCTACTATTAAGACTGTTAATTGTTGGTGAGACGGTATACCAACAGTAATTCTCATACTTTGCTGATAGATGTATGAAATGATACTTTGTATGTTCCCAAATATTAGTAACTGCATCAGAATAAAAGTGTATTCAATGTCCATACAAATTTTAATCTCACCATTGCTGGTAGAGAGAAAACCTTTTGTATAACCATGCTGGGATGTAGGATCTTTTCATCTTGTGGGTTGGAGCTATTTGGTGTTTGTACAAGGGTTTTCCCAGGGCAAATGTAGAGTAAGTGCATGTAACTCCTATCTACATTTTGAGCTTAGTCTGAGCCACTTAACTGCACCAAATGCTGGGAGCCCCATATTCTAAGCATGTGCAGGAGCAAAAGCAAAAGGACAAAGGCAAAGTGAGAGTCTGTGCAGTGCCTTATTCATTCGGCTACTTAGTGTTGGGTGCTTATGGGAGATAATCTAGGTGATTCATATAATAAGGAGCTCTGGAATGTTTCACTGCTGTTCTAGTAAAAAAAAAACACAAAAAAACCATGTTACCTTGGACAAAAAGTTAAAATACAGTGTGGGTTACATGCATGGACTTAAGGTCAGAGTTACTCAGATCTCAATTTTTACTCTTAGCTTATAATGAAACTACTTTATGTGGTAGATCTTCTAAAATAGGAAAGGGCCGGGGAGATGGCTCAGTAAAATCAGCACTTGCCTGGCAAGCACAAGGGCCTGAGTTCAATCCCCAGTTCCACCAAAACAAAAGAAAAAAATAAGTAGGAAGCTATTGATATATTTTCTGGTTCCTAGAATTTTGTTTGCTAAAATAGAAACAATGATCACTTCTCTAATTCATGCTAGCTTTATATTAAATGATACTAAATATTAATATCCTAAATATTAAATTAGTGTCTCCAAGTTATGTAAGGTACATTATAATAAGTAGTTTCTGTATTAGATAATGAAACATAATTTGTCTATGTGATATTTAAACTCAGATTTTCAAGTACAGATGTTTGATTACATATCATTTAGTGTGTGTGTGTGTGTGTGTGTATGCATATGTTTATGGAGTTTTGAGGGATACCTACAACTAGTCAAAAACTTTAGAGAGTACAAAAGATTTGTTTGTTTGTGAAGAGAAAATTTCTACTTCACTGAAGTGCTCCTAAAAACATTCAAGTGAAAATTGAGACTATGCCTAGATTCTCGTTGCTTTGTTCTTCTCTCATCTGTCTAGCCTAAGATCAAACTCTCCCCTATCAAAGGAATTTCATACCTCCCTTGGTGCCAGGTTAAAAAATTTATTGGTACATGCCTTGAATGAATTCTATTTTCATTCTCTAGAAAAGAACAAACTAATTTCTTAAAATCCCATGTGGAACAAGGATTCTCTCTGATCAGCCAGACAGCTCTCCTTTAATCCCTTAGATGACAGATTAGCAATCTAATAACTTCAATCTCATTTTCCTTGCATAGATACTTCTAAAACAGAAATGTGTAATTAATCTAAAATTAAGTTTAGGACCCTGGTTGAAATTGAGTTCATAATATCTGAATAGAGCCCTTTTTCTATAGAATGCCTTAATTTTAAATATTTTTTAAATATTGCTTAAATTGGTTTTTGAGTCAGATGTACATAGTTCCTTGTTTTCTAATCAATTGCTTCTTTTCTTGCCTGCTTTACCCAGTGGACTTTTATCAGTCTATATAAACCTAACACTTGGCAGGGTGTGGTGGCATATACCTGTAGTCCCAGCACTGTGGAGTCTGAGGCAGGGGGATTGTTATGAGTTCGAGATCATCCTGGGCTACAAAGTGAGCTGAACTGCACAATGAGACACTGTCTCAAAAAAAAAAAAAACAACAAACAAACAAACAAACAAAAAAACCCATAACACTTGCCAGTTATCGTGAAACATTCATGTAATTCCAGTACACAGTAGGTTAAGGCTTGTTGCAAGTTTGAGGCCAGCCTGGTCTTCATGAATTCACAGCCAGCTTGAACTTCACAGTGAGACCTTCTTTTGACAAAACAAAACAAAAACAAATTTTGAAAAAATGAAAATTTTAACCTTAACAGTATATAAAGCCACGGGGGTTGGGGAAGGTGGCACATAACTATAATTGTGGCATTCTGGGTGCCAAGGCAGAAGGATCTCAGGCAGTTCCAGGGCAGTAAGACTCTGTCTCAGAAAACCAAAATAAAGAATCAATTTGGTTTCAAAAAATGTTCTAGAATTTGGGGGTATTTAATTACCTCCTTATTGTTTGGCGGCTGAAGAGAGCAGTAAGATGTTTGTTGGAGATAGTGGCTTTCCACTGTGAACACAGGCTGCCATTAGAATGTCCTTTAAAGACTGTCTATTGCCTAGTTTTTCAAAAATTTCATGAATTGATGTCAGATGTGTATGTTTCCAGATTGACCCTTTCATTTGCATAAATAAAATAGTGATACTCTCACTTCCCAATGCATATTCCTTTGTTCTAGATACTTTGAGAATTGGGAAAGGTATTTATTACATCACTACATTGCAGTGCTTTAAAGTTTTCACTTTTATGTTGATGTTCCTCTCGTTCTGTTTTTCAGCCAACTTTTAGCCATTTTCAGCTGGCTGCTGGTAGCAACTCTCACACTTCACTTGTTTGTCTTAGACGCCGTTTTCTGAGCCATCTTAAATTTTAAATAATTTTTTTTCTAAGATAAAACTGTAAATATTGTCCATGTATCCCAGAGCAGGGAACATGTTCTGATATTTTAAAATTAAATCTGTTCTGATACACAGCAGCCTCTGGTCCTCATCAACTACTCCATCAGACAGAGCTGTGTTCCCAAGCGAGGCTAAAGATTCTCAGGTTCCATCCACCCTATTCCAATTAATTCAGAGTGCTGAATTACATAGATACATCACTTTGTTTCCAGGATCACATTATCTTTTACTATCTCAATAGCAATAGGCTTGAGTTCACAGTCTGTTCAATGGCAAGAAATCAAAATCCCAAAGAATTTCTGAGCATTTCTAGTGAGTGTGAAGTCCACAAATGTATATTGCTCTGCTGTTCATGATTTCAGTTCATCCCCCTTCTTCACTCCTAGTGACTGGAGTCTGGCTGCTCTCACCCTGTCTTAGTTGTCTGCCCTCTAATTTCCTCTAAAATATGAACAGATGCTACATAAATTCATAAGATACATGAATTCAAGCTTATACAATTTTTAACATCTATAGAAACTAGAATGCAAAAATGGAAACTTAAAACTGAAGATCAGATGGCACTGCTCCGTGGACCATTCATAATATTCATTTTCAGAGAGTTCCTATTGGCTTTTGCTGTATGAGCTTAAAAATAGCATACAGAGGAGCTAGTAGGGTGAAATGTAAGGTTCAGTAAGCTGCTCCTATCCTGTCTTGACTCTATTACTTTTTCTGAAATTCTCAGTATACTGTTGGAACTTAATGACAATAAATAAAGGTTCTTGATATGGTCTCAACACTATGCTATGCACTTTGAATTTTCTAGCAGACTCTCCTATGAGACCCTCGATGTGGACCTGTCTGTAGGGTGAAAGCACAGCATTGCCTGTATCCAGGCATTATTGTGGTTCCCATTGTTTGGACTAATTTTAGTTTTTCTGAAAATTAGTACCACCCCCGAAACAAGAAGTTTTTGCACATCTTTTATTTCTGAGGTCAGCACCTGAAGAAAAAAAAAGACAAAAATTGTCCTTGTGTTATAATCTCTATTCGTATTAAAGATAATCTTGTATGTCATTAGATGAAATGCTGCATTATTTATTTATTGAGCACTTTAAACATGTATTCATTAATGCAAGCACTGGAAATAAAATTAATTTCAAAGCTCAAACTTCTTATAGAGTTTTTAATCCATTGGGAATAGTAAGCTCTTCATTAATGAGTCACAGAAATGAATATTTGATGCACTACATGGAGGAAGGACTAGATGACATAGAAGTAAGTAATGGTGAGTTGGCCCAATTCAGAGAGGTTGGGAAAGGCATTAATTTCTGTGCAAAGCACTTGCACGCAATTAACTCCTCTGTGCCGTGGCTACCTTAACACTCTGATTATGTAGCTATGCACAGCTAGTGTATCTGCTACCAGTATTAAGTGTATAGCCTTAGAAAGAAGAGTGAGGGTGCTGACTCCCCATGATGAACGTGATCATCACACCCTGCAGACACGTACTAGCGGAGACAAATAGTCACATCCAATTCTAAAAAAGAAGACACGTCCATTACAAATGCAAACCATTCTTTTTATTTTGGAAGCTAGAGAGCAGAAATACTCACTATTCACTGATCAATGAATAATGTTTTTCTTTTCCGCTTGTGTTTCATGTGTAATTGATGGGTAGGCATCAAAATCAGGCAAATGAAGTTATAAGTAACAACTTTGTTATTCACACCTTGATTTTTTTTTTTTTTTTTGTGGAAGCTGGGATTGAACCAGGCCCTTGCACTTGCCAGGCAAGTGCTTATTCTACTGAGCCATCTCCCCAGCCCCAAACACCTTGATTTGATGATACAGCTTTCTTGCTAGCAGTTGAACTTCCTATTTCATCCTGGTACTGACTTGCAGAAACAGTTGTGGCTGGAAGATACAGTGTCCCTGAGTAGGATGGAGCTCACAGTAATTGGGTGATCTCAGGGAGAAAACCCAGAGAAAGTAGTCTCTGAGGATCCAGAACAGTGAGAAGCCCATGTGGGGGTAAGGGAGAGAGAGGCAGGAAGGTTCTCCAGTGCAGTCCTACAAGAAATTACAGTCCTAAGATTGGACCCCATCCTGTGAGCCATCTCATTTTTGTTCTTATGATAGATTTGGATTGTGAGCAGTCATCTGTATGGCTCATCTGGCCTTGATGGAGAGAAAGCCCATTCACCCCCAGGAAGTTCTACTTTATAGTCATAAAGTTAAGAATAGCATTGTTCCTGTATCTACGGAAAATTAACATTTATTCTAGAGCTGCACTGTCCAGTAGAGTAGCCACAAACCCCATAGGGCTATTTAAATTCTAATGTATTAGATTAAAATCCAGGTTCTTGATCACACAGTGCTCCTGAAAGTGCTCTGTAGCTAGGAGTTACTCTAGGGTGGGGCGGAATGGAATGCATTTGCACTACCACAAAACCATGTGTTGCACTGTACTGATTTTGAGGTCATGGCAGTACTTTAAGAGTGTGTTATTGAACTTTAAGATCTTGCTGTACCATAAGCTAAAACTTATTTGCTTTATTTCTCATCACTAACTATCCCTGGCTGCAGAGCCAGCAAGCGTCTCCAGAAATAATACAACTGTATTATCGAACAAAGATGATCCAGATAATGCAAGTTGGATAAATTATTTCAGTGCCATAATAAAGACCCATAGCAAAAGATAAATTCTATCTAAACATAGAGCCCTGAGAAATTAAACTTCCCAATTTCCCTTCTCGTGATTTCTGATTCTGCCCTGCACCGGCCACAGGGTTTCCTCAGAAGCTTGTGTGGAGAGTGCGGCTCCTGGGTAGATACGGGGGCTTCCGCTCCTCATAGTCTAGTGAGGACCCAGTGCCCTCTGTGGCAAGGCTTTCTAAGCTCCGTTCACACATTTGTCATGCAGTCAGTGGAAATATTTTCTCAAGCCTCAAGTTTCTCTCAAGGAGCAAGATCTGCCTTTGGTCTCGTCTTCCTGCTGTTCTCCCACTCGGGAGAGAGGCTCAAAGTGGCTTAGACAGCTTTTGCTGCTTCTTCAACTGATTCCTCTTTTCTTCTACATTATGAAGTACAAATTCTGTCTGCTACATCTGAACATTTCCTTTCTTTTTGATCTTGGCCCAGAAATTTTGTTTTTTCCAACACAGGCTTCTGAATTTTATACAAGGGGCTCTTGTGAGAGATAGAAAAGCATTTACATTTGAACCCAGGGAAATCATCTAATATTGATACAAATGTAATTGTCTTAACCTCCCTGACTTGGAAAATGGTACCTGAGAGGTGTTTTGTCTTTGCCACAACTTACCGAGGCATTGATGGGCTTTATTTTCCTCCTGAGGTTTCTGTCAGTAAATCTCTTTAATTGTCCCTTCTTTGGGAGTCATAGCTCTTGGACATGTCCCTTCAGAAGTGATGTGCCGGTAAACTGTCTAGCAAGAAAAATAAAACAAAAAATGTTGCCTTGAACTATTTGCCCATTTCTACTATTGTGGCTGACTCCAGGCTTCTGAGAGTGCCACTATGTGCAGATTTAGCAATATCTGTGTGTCTCTGGCTGAGCTCCACATCTAGTATTTCAAGGAACTATAAGCCAGTTTGTAACTGACCCAATAATATTCTGAGCCTTTAACACTAATCTTTGTGTCTTTGATCTTCCAACTCAATCCCCACTTACCGCTTTCTAGACCCTTCTGGATTTTCAAGCCTGGACTTCCTTACTGCTCACTGTATGGACTCTCACAAGCATGGATCTCCATAGCTATGCAAATCTATCTCAGTGAGGAGAAACTGCCTGGTCTGTTATTAGTTTTTGACCATTTTCATTTGGTCTTGATATTTTGGGCCTTCATTACCCTTTTATTGTATGGAAACAACAAAAGCCAAGATGATAATGAGATAGTATTTTTTGGTATAGGATCTGGCTATAATATTGAATCATCAGTGAAGCAAACTTTTTTGTGATACTGTAGAATGAACACGGAGACTTTCTGCTAAACTACATTTCCAGCCCTATTAGTTTATTTTTAGTAAGAGTCTTTCTATGTCAGCATGTTGCCCAAGCCGTGCTTGGGCTTGTCTTCTTCTCACTGCAAGCCTCTCAGAGTGCTGGGATTATGAGCACACACCTGGCCTATAAAGTTAATTACATGGTCAGATTTTTATTCAATTATTGTATTATAAAATTCTGACCAATGATTATAAGGGAGAATTTATAATATTCCCTAAAATCTTTCCTTCTTTATACAAAGAGGCAAAACACATTCACTTGAAGATAGTCTCTTTAATAAATGGTGCTGGAGATGCTGGCTTGCTTCATATCAAAGACTAGAACTAGACCTATGTCTATCACCTTGCACCAAAATAAAATCAAATAGATCAAAGATCTGAAGATTAACACAGAAATACTAATTCTGCTGGAAGAAAAAAATAAATAGAAATCTTAAAGACACAGGTGCAGGCAGAGACTTCATGAACAAAACCCAGACGGCATAGAAAACATTACAAAGAATGAACAACTCAGATCTCATCTTCCTAAAAATTTTTGCACAGCGAAAAATCACCAACAGAATGAAATCAATACAGTGGGAAAAAATTTAGCCAGTTGGTCCCAAAACAAAGAACTAATACCTTCCTTTTTTTTTTTTTTAATACCTTACCATTGTTCTTTGACTGGTCACTGTCATGGAGTCATTTGCTAGCCCATTGCTATCCTTCATTATACTGAAAATGGTGTTTATATTTGCTTTGATATTCTTTGAAAAGTAATCTTCAAGTTATTTGTAGGAAACATTTGTTCCTAGATAACTCTTGATTTATTACTCTGTCTGGCTTTCCATATTTTTAAAGATAATTTTTACTAGGTGAAAGTTCATGGCATTTGATTGGTAGCATTTACCACTTGTACAAGAAGCTACTTAAAGAAAGAAAACAGTAAAGTCATGCAGTATTATCTCAAACAGATAAATCTGGTTGAATGGTAAACAAAAAATATGTACTTTCCCTTTACAAAGATATTTTTCTCCCTTTATTACCCATGTTTATTGTATCTATTTTCTTTTTTTTATTTTTATGCATTTGGTAAAGGGTTTCACTGTGCAGCTTGGACTCCTGCAGCAGTGATCCTCCTGTTTAAGCCTACCCAGCGCTAGGATTATCATGTGGCACCATGACTGGTCTCAGTGGCCTGCTTGGCAGGCCCAGGGAGGGACTGGAGTGGCATGTGGTGCTGGAGACTGAACCTGGGTCCCGGCCCTTGCCTACATAGGCCCTTAGACTGCTGAGCTATCTCTGCAGCCTACTGTGTCTATTTTCAACATGTGTTTTTTCCTGGACTTATCATAAGGAATTTCATACACAGCCAGCAATATTTTTACAGGCTACTAACTTTTTGTGTTTTATATTGATTTCTCCACTATTACTCACACATTATTGTCATATGTTTCACTCTGTTTTCTCATTCTCAGGAGGTTTAAAAAATTAATGTCACTGGGATAAGTACTGCATAAGTACCTGTCTACCATTTTCTATGCCTGATGATTAACAAAATGGAAGAGATATTTCTTTTTTGGAAGTTGTAACTGTTCATGTTCTGAAATAAATAGCATTCCCATGTAAACTTCCAGTGCTAAATCATATGCATGGCATTTTATATTTGGATAATTAAAACAATTGACCTCATTGGATCTTTTGGCCTGAAATGTGATTTATCATTTTTAAGTAAGATTCAGCAGAATTATTAATCTCTCTTATTTCCCTAAAGCTGTTGAAATAAAATCATCCGGGAGCTTTTGGGCAATGTAGTTATGTATCTAAAATGTTCTGAATGAGAATCTGTATTTCCCAAGTAATTCTGATATGTAATGTATTTTTTTTAAAAAAACTAGTGTAAAATATATTTTGCCTTTTGAAACATTTACTAAGTAAACATTCTAATTCCTATCTCTGTAAAGGAAGACTTGATGGCATGAAGAGTCAAAAAATGTAGATTTATATAACCAATAAAATTGGTTTACTGTTATATAAACATAACAACAAGCTTCTATGTCATAAATAAGATCAGGATCCCAAAAGATGAGGATTGCAGCAAGACATCCAAAGACTGGCTCTGGGTTGGTAAAGTGCCAGCTGGTAGCAAGGAGCTAATGGGGGGTGTCTCCTGCCTGCAGTTCAGTGCAGAGTAATAAAGCAGATAGATTCCGTGTGGACGCCTACTAAGGGAGACTGGAAATAGAAATATAACTAAATGTCCCACATGTATTTCTGTGGAGCATTTTTAACTTTTGCTATCAATTGATGGAAAAGCACTCTGTAGCTTTTGTTTCTCATATGATTTGTATTGCAGTAGTATTTCTGCCACTTCTCACCCTGCTGTCCTTGCCTCCTGGATCTTTCTGCTTACTCCCACTTGGACGCTTGCTGCTGGTCATCATCACACTCCTCTGATTGTCCTCTTGCTGTCAGTCACTGCAGAGGCCAGTTTTACCACATGTATTTATCTATCACTCTGCTTCTAGCATTTGCATAGACAAACACGTGCTGCCTGCTAGGGCCCCCCCAAACCTTCAGCTGTAGAGGCTGCGATGGAGATGGAGGAGCTGCTCATCAGTAAACCATGCTCCCCTCCTGAGGGAGAGAGCATGTCTGCCTGGGCTGCCTGTCCCCAAGCTGGGTCATGGCCCTCTTGTCGACCTGGCCCATCAAGTATTTACTCTGCTCTGTCCCTGGCATCCCTGCCGCATTGTCCACATGCAGGGTAGTTAAGTCACTGGCTTGTGATTTGCTGGGGTCACTCCAGTCTGGTTTTCTTTTTTCTTTTCTATTTTTTGGTGGCAACAGGGATGCAACTCAGGGCTTTGCGTTTCCCATGGAAGCCCTTACTCCACTGAGCTATCTCCCTGGCCCCTCCACTCTGTTTTTCTGAAATATTTCACAAAGCAGAGCTCACTCCCTACCTTTCTGTTCGCATCAACCAGAATTTAAATCTATTTATTCACAGCTTTAGACTCAAGTGGCTGCTATTTCATAGTTGGCTATTACAAAACAGTGTCATAAGAATCTAATTTTTATTTTATTTTATTTTCTAATTTTTTTTAATTCTATAAGAATCTAATTTTTTATTCTAAGTGTACTTAATACTTTCTTGGGTGATTGGTTAGAAGAAGATCATAGATACAAGTGAAATGACATTGATCAGCAATTTCATTAATTTTACTTTTTCACTCAGCTAATGACTTAAGGGATTTAAATTTTTATTGGAAAGCAAGTCATTAGATACGAAGCATCTAAATTCTCTGGAAAAGCACTGCGAGATTTGACTTGGATTTTATTGGCCATAGCATTAAATAATGTAATCAGGACTGAGAGTCAGTATTTGTAGATTCTCAAATTTGTGCATTTTTTCACTCTTTGATTTTCACTATTTAATTTGGGCTAGCTGCTTTAAGAAAAATACCTACATTTGAGTTGTGTTACATATTTCTTTTTCACTATGTCCCAGTGAAACTGTTTCTTTCTTATGGGAGTCAAGGAAATGACAAGCTTGTGAACTGAAACTATAGAAGAAACTACCTCGGACTTAGAAATTCCCACCCTTGCTGGGGAGCAACAGCTTGCCTGGGAAATCATGGGTGGATACAGAATAAAGGAACAAGTGTGTGAAGGTCTTTTGAGTTGGACAGCTGTGGGTAATTCCAAAGATGGATAAAGGGTATCTAAACAGGGAATATAAAGGATATTCAGAGGTTGGAGATGTATTTAGGGAAAAGAGAGCATTTCAGAAATATATAATTAGGTTGGTATTCAAGAAGAATTCTTGGGGCTGGTGAGATGGCTCAGTGGTCTAAAGCACCTACTTAGAACAAGCTTAGC
>NDGN011427900.1:0-11393 GCA_002564285.1 Tympanoctomys barrerae | reverse complement strand
CTACAAAGTGTGGACTTATCCAGCTCTGCCTGGCTTGGGTCTGGCTGCTGTGCTCAGCTCCTTGCCGCTGCTGCCCTTGAGGGTGAATCTGCTGTGCCCCAGACCTGGGCTGGGACTGGGTCTGTGGGTTCCTGGAATGCGGTAGAAATTCCTACTCGGCGGGCGGGGTTGGGGATGAGCAGCGGAGTAGTGGGGGGCGTCCGAGGGGATGGGAGAGGGTCTGGCCCACGCTGCGCCAGGGCTGGGACTGGTCCCGCTGGCACAGGGTAGTAGGAAGCTCTCCCACATACTCACCGGACCTGGGCTGGGACTGGGTCTCTACATTTTCATAATACCAGTGGTTTCAAATATTTTTAGTGCTTCTATAAGCTTTTAATCCTTTTGCATGCACCAACAATAGTTGTAAAAATATAATTAACTCTCTCAGAATTTAACCTACAGTTTGAACACTCAATATAATTTATTTCAAAGTAGCACTAATTTTTTACTTGTGTTTTCACCTATTAAGTAATAGTGTATTTTCCCTCCCTTTTTTGTACACAGTCATTCCCGACTACATTATTGAGATGAGCTGCTAAATTATTTGGCCAGCAGGTTTTTTTACAGATATATCCAAACTTGGTCAATGTTAAAAGATTTTGTTTTGAAAAGTTTAATGAATTTGTGCAATGTATCTTGATTGTTGGTCAGGAAATGGGGGAAACAAACACATAATTCTTTTTTACATAAGTTGTCTTTGGGTTCTTTAAAAAGGGTACATTACTCTCTTTCGATAGGCAAAAGAGTCTTGAGTCAACAATTTATGTTGAGAGTAAATGTGTCTTTTCTTTGTAAGTGCAACAGTTACTGACAAACTTTGGCAAGAGAAGCTCAATTTTAAGTTTTATTTTTAATATTATTGGGAACTAATAGTAACTGAGATAGTTGGTCAAGCCCCTTCATTGCAGATAAAACTGCTTTGTTAGGAGCATTCTTTAATGGGAAGGACAGGCAGGATGAGAATCTTACCATCATAAACAAAACAAATAGAGTGAACAATACTATTTTTAAAAGTAGATAATGTTAGCATTTATAAAAAATAATATATTTTAGCTAAGTGATATTTGGGGAAATTTTTTCTCATTAGACATTTATTTTGAAAAAGATTTCCTGAGCATATTAAATGTGGTAATGAATGGGATAAATGAATGTGACTAGAAATTTAATACTTAAAAGTGTTGAAATCAAATCAATTCTTTGATAATTCTAAAGGAAATAAAATTAAAAAACTAAAGTATCAAATTTAAATAGTTCATTCTTGTGAATAGCATCTGAGTGTAAATTATAAGGCATTATAAATTCAGAACATAAAAACAGACTTGGCTTACAATTGCTTCAATTAAACCATCAATGAAAGTTGATTATTTTAGTCAATCCTTCAAAATATCATCATATTTGTTTAATTTGCTTTATTTCCAAATTACTGAGAATAGAAAAACAAACTGCTTTTCGAATTTTTATGTAAATTTGTTTATGTATTTTACACTATTGAGATCAAAAGTATCTAGAAGAGTCAAATGTAATGTAGAGAATGCTTCAAGTTACTATCGGCCTTGAAATAACTTTATTTCTTTTCAGCTCCTAGTACTTCACAAGATACAATCAAAAATATTTTATACATTATGAAAATTTTGAACACTGAATAATCATATGAATTAGCTAAATCCAGGTACTGAGGATATAGTATTTACTATGCTCATATTTATAGTTATTTTGTGTCTAGAGACAGCATTATATGAACAGCATTTATTTTTCTGTATAAAATTTATGGTATGATAATCATTATTTTACCTTATAATTTTCTCTTTAATCTAACATACATGCGTACTAATTTAAACATAACTTGCTGAACCATTAGCTGTATTTAATTTTTATGGACATTTAGATCCATGAACATATCAAAGTAAGCTTAAATTTTCAAGGCAAAAGTTTTATATACCTTCTAAATAATTCCTTTTAAATATTTTGTTAGATGTTCAAAGGATCAAAAAGAAGAAATACGATACATCTATCTTTTAAAGTTACATTTGACTTCACAGAAATATAGTGAATATGTGACATGCAGTTGTAACATGTTACAGTAATATTTTGTAGACCAAGTAAATATGAAACCATTTCTTACATTGTAATAAAAAGAAAACTTTGAAGAGAAAAGCAAAAATACTATAGTTATCTAACCTATGCTAAAGTTGAGTGTTCTCTGATTAAATATACATCTTTACTTTTTATCAGTTGAATTATTTATATTATTAAAATACAAATGTTTTAATATAGCAATATGTGATAAAAGTAAAACTCAAATTAAATAGAGTAGTGTGCAGATAAACTGCACTAGAATTGACTCAACAATTTCTGCTGAAGCTGCACTAACTTAACACTTTCAATCTGTACTTAGAAGTAAACACAGATTACAATGATCATACAGTAACATAAAAGGCAGTTCTATATCAAGAACTAATAATTTTAACACATATTTCACTAAAAAGACACCCAATTACATAAGGCAAAAATGTGAAACTGGAAAAAATCAAAGGTTCACAAATATAACTAAAATTTAAGAACACCTTCCTCAGTAATTGACAGCTTCCTCAGTAATTGACAGCTAAAGGAAGTGGAATAATCTGTAGAAGAACAGTTCAATTCTGCAATGTGTTCCCACTGGAGCATTGCACTGTATGCAAAAACTGCAGAGGATACAGCCCTCTGTCACAGGAGCTATTTAACATGAAGAGTTCTACCAAGTTAAATGTTGGAATAATTGTCATAGGATTACCCGAGATAATTAAAATTTCATGACAATTTAGTCAGTATACATATGCTCCTGCTCTTGAAGTCTTTATTTTTGATAATAAACTTACTTAATAATGTTTATTGCTTGTTAGCTTTCTACTTTCCTTTGTGTTCCCATATATTATTATTCAAATTGTAGAAGCATTTGAGTATTTTCAGAATGTGGTAGAAAAACTGTGAAGAACACAATTTAAGCTCCAGATCATACTTCATGCAAAACACATTAAACTTCAGATCATCCTAAGGTAAATAAATGTCATTTTTCTCTTGCCAAGTTAAAGTGATATTTCTGTTACCTCACACCTTTTTTTTACAATTAATGTTTTCATGATTATGAAATAGAAAAACTGTAAACACAAAACATTTATTAACAAGGTAGCCAGATAAGAGATACTCCAGCATCCAGCTCTTCAGATCTGAGATGTTAATGTCATAATATGATCCTGAAATAAAATTAAGATTAATTTTAAGCACAATTCCATATTAATGTAAATTTATTTTTATTTTTTAAATTTTATTTTAAAGAGAAACAGAAAACTAAAAATAAAACAAAACAGAGTTTCCAATCAATCTATTAAGAGGCTAACAATAATGAATACATTGGATAGTGTTATCTTCATAGTAATCACTCAGTATAATATGTAAGCATAAAATACTGTTTAAACAATATTTGCACAATCTGTTTCAATATTTTATTCTAAATTATCTTTCTTTTTTAATGTTAGGAGTATAATAAACTTTTCATGGGTACTACTAGAAGGGGAAAAGATAGATACATATAAAATGAATAAATAATATTACAATAACATAGGTGAACAAGGAAAATTTTGTTAAATTTCTTCAGAAAATTTTCCCTACGGAAACAAACTTTAAAATGATATATAAACCATTTTGATTCTTCATAGTGCCTTCTCCAAATTACTCATTTTCTGTGGATACACTTATTCCTCATCTTCCTGCACCATTTACTAAGTGGTATCATGAGAGCAGCAAGTAGAATTTATCCCTGCAGCATGGACTTCTGTCAATGTAAGAAGAAATGAGAGGGAAGGAATAGCAGAACAATGCCTAGAAGCTCTGGTCATCTTATTTAGGGGAAGTTCTGCAGGAACACAACTGTCCTCAATCAGAGTTTGCTCATCCGTGCTGAAGAGGTCAGCAATCCTAGAGAAAGGGGAGGGATTAAACAATTTCCAGGTTTTTTGGAATGAGAGCAACTACTATTTAAAAAAATTAATTGAAAGAGATTTCCAATTATTAAAAAAATTCTATGGATTATTACAGCTAAGAACTTGACGAAATTTGTGTGACTATTCTGCAAAGATTTAAAGACTGCCGACAAATGTATTAAAAATAAGAATTATGTAAACAGTAAAAATAGAAGTGAACTAAAAATGACTGTACCATTTATATGTTCACCTATTATAACACTATCACTAATACGTTCAGCTATTATAACACTAATGATAAATATTTTAAAAGAAAGTCAATAGACATACTATCTGGATTAAATATCACCACACTTCTTTTAACAATATTAAGATGAGATACTGTTTTAACTCTAGCTTATGACAATAGAAATGCTGTAGCTTCAAAGTTATTTAGAATCAAACAATATGATTTTAAGACATTCACAACATTTGTTATTGGAAACCATTTAGTTCCAAAAAGAAAAATAAATGTTAAATTAAAATATAAGAGCAATACCACAATTAAACCATGGCTTTACAATCATATTTTTGAATACATACATATATATACATATATATATTTTAAAATTATAATGGAAAAGAATTTCATTTAGACAGACCTTTTTCCAATTTCAAGGAAGTACAAGGATGTAATTTTTGGGCTAATTCCTTTTTTTTCCTTATAAATCTATTTATATGCTGTTTATAATAAAATGTACATTCAATAAAAGAGTGAGATCCAAAAAGTTTGAAAATAAATTATAAAGAAAGCCATATAAGAAAAATACTTAAAGGGCTAATATAGCTATATTAACATAGGGTAAACTAAACTTTCCGGCAAAAAAAAGAATTACCGATATAAAGGAGACCATTGCATAATATTGATAGGAACTGTTAATCTAGAAGGTATCTTAATTCTACTTTGCACTAAATAACATACCCTCAGCATATACAAAGTAAAACTTGATAGAAATATGAAGAGAATTTGTTAAACAAGACCAAATTTATACACAATTTTCTCCATAAAGATAGACACATAGTAGAATTACTATGGGCTTATTATCAAATTTGAGGTGATTTGCTCACAACATTGTGCTGACAGCAGAGATCATGTACGTAGCAGTGAGGAACTGGGGCTGATCAGATGCAGCTGTGTCATGGAATGAATGTAGCTGTCTCTCCCCCTCACACACACAACATGCCTGATGTGGGAAGGAAGGTCCAATCTATGTGATTCCCTGAGTTAAGCTGGTCTTCTCATACTCAGCCTTGTTTCTTGTCATCATGTACTATAAGGCTAAGAAATGAGAGACTTGGATATGGCCATGTTGTTTTCATCACATGATGTTTCTTTACTGAAAGGTCAATAAACCATTTAGTCACATATAAATATCCCCAGAGAAGGTGAAATAATTCAGTTGATAGCCACTTTCAGTCAGTGCCTGCTTCTACTTCCGAAAATACAAGCATTCCATCAATCTCATAGACATTAATTTCTGTCCAATTAGTCTGATTTTGTCCATTACATAAATTCTGTGTGTTAGGAGTATATTTATATCTACTTAGCTTATTTTAATCAAAAAGATTTTTGTGTAAGAGGTCCATTACAGATGGGGCATTTTATTATTTTTGTTATTGTGTAGCATCCATTACATAGTTATAGAAGCAACATCTATCCCTTCTACTGTTAATGGAGATTTGAGGTTGGTACAGATGAGTCTGCTTTGAAAATTCTTGGCATATTTTTGTTATGTGTGCATAGACTTATGTTAGCACGTATAAAGAAGAGAAACAATCCCTTACAAGATCAGTCTCTATATTAAGTTTAGCTTTAGTTTTCAGTCTTTCACTGTTATAGTACCAGATTTACAGCTATTTCATATTCTGGCCCGCATATTATTTTCTGTCTTTATAAACATAGTGATAAAAGTAGTCATTTATTGGTGTCATATTTTAGACTTCATTATCATGATCTGATAAATGGTATATGTTGCTCAAAATTTCCCTTTTGGCTTATGTTTAGAATCCCTAAGGATGTTACTGTTTCAAAAATCAGTAGACATAAAGAAAGAGCAATATATATATATTCCTTTTAGGTTCTTTGATTTTATTCATCTATTTACAGTTTTTTTTTCAATCACCAAACTATAAAGCTTGCCAATAGCACATTCTTTAGAAACTTTATTGTTCCGTATAAATAATTGTAATGCACATGGCATTCATTTTATGAATTGCGTAAATTGGACTTAATGCTTTTCTTGTTTTCTTTCAGTGCTATAATATATCTTTAGTTGAATTTGATAATACTTTCTTAATCATAACTTCCTCATACATGGTCCTGACACATGGTCCTATACGTTGTCTACATTGTTCCTGAAGGAGGTGCTAGGTACGTATGTTTTCTTCCATGGAAAACCATGAAGCCAGCACTTGCCAATTTCCTGAATAAAACACTGATATTTCAAGTGAGCAGGTACTGGGCCTGCCCACTTCGTTATGCTTTCTGGAATTACATCAGTGCCTGACAATGTATTTCGGTTAGGCTTATTTTGTCACTTTTGGAGTTTTACTGCTATTGTAAAAAGCTCTTCTTTCAATGTTAATCTATTTTTTGTTTCTCAACATTTTATCTGTGCTAAAAATCAAGAAATTTTCTCCATCATGTACTGAGATTCCTAAGTTTGTCTTATAATAATGTGTTTAACAGTATACATGAAATCTACTTTTCAATACAGTAGGCAAGCATATTGCCATAAATCATCATTTAACTTTGTAGAAATAATTATTTCTAATGTAGTAAGCAGAGCCTTCTGACCTGTGGTTGTTGAAAGGTAAGTAAAGTTTGTTTGATGAGATGAGGAAAAATAAGGGTAGGTTTGATTTTTCTACTTCCTAGGTTAAATTTTATATAAAAATATTTGATATATGATATGTAAGTATTGCTTCTGGTGCTATTTGAAGTAAAAGTATAGATTAGGGCACACAATTAGGTGTATTTAATTTTTCATAATTATGACTTATAGCAATTTATGTGAAGATTTTTACAATAATAGCAAATATTCCATTCAATATCCTAAGCAAAAATAGGCAAGCAGAAGATTCTAGTTAGATGAAAAGAAGTACAAACACTTTCTTACTCTACAGATAATCTGCTAGCCAAACGTTCTCCTTAGTAGCTAATTTAGTAGAATGTCCTTACCTCTTTTTGTTCACTTGACATATGGTTCATTGTTCAATGTTCTGAGTCAGAGTGAAAGATTTTCCTGCTTCCAGGCAGCCTCCACAGACCTAGCTAATTAAATACAAAGCAAGTGAAATTTTCACCCTAATAAATCTGCCTGTGGGTTAAGACACTATGTCACTTTGGTTGTTCTTTCAATAATGCTAGAAGGGATTAAATCGAGAGCTCTTTTTAATTATTACCCATGACATTAGTAATAGTTTTCCAATCCTACCCTATCACAATGTATGTTGACAGGAAAATTTCCCCATACTACTCTCAACAATCTAAGTGAAATGGCACTTAGGACAGCTGACAGATTCTATTATAAAAATTCATGCACATTTTTCTTAGTAACAGAAATAAAGGAAACTGATTTCCATATCTATAAATCCTAATTGATCAAATATAGCTATACTTTGGACATAAAACAGCTTCCCATTATGTCCTCTAGTTTTGACAGCAGCTATCTAGCTTTACAATTTTAAAAATAGATGGTTGCATTGTGTTAAATATACTGTTTGCTTTCAACATCTCCATTTGTAAATAAAATGTGTACAAATCCAGTGACACTTTGCATTTAATTTCTCAAGTATAATAGATTACAAAGGCAAATTTCTATTTAAATTTACTTTTCTAGTTTTTCTTAAAGAAAAATGCTTTCATTTAAAGTTTGCATTCTTGCTTGTGTATTTGGCAGTCACAAGCCACCCTTTTATAGCCACTGCTTTCAATAGATCATAATTATTCTGTATTTTAAAAACCAAAACAAAGGCCCCCCTTCTCAATTATGAAGTAAAATCACTAGTTTAAAAGCTTCCTGTGGTTAAAACAGAAAGGTGTATGGTACCATGAATAGTTCAAAGTTCAACACCAAAACATGGGCTGGGGAGGTAGCTCAGTGGCACAAGCGCCTGCCCGGCAAGCATAAGGTCCTAAGTTTGATCCCTGGTACAGAAAACAAAAACAGGAAAAAACCCAACTAACAGTAGATCCATTTCAGATAATTACCAAAGTTTATATAGCATGTTTCCTTTTGTACGGACCATGTGATTTCTGCAGAGTTGCTATAAAGGATTTTGATTTTTTTTTCTAGCTCACTTTTAGAATGACTTTAAGATTATATAAAATAACTATAAGTAATTCTCCCTCTTAAGTCAATGCTGCCTTCTTTTTGCCACTCCCTTTGTTCCCATATCATTGGGACATTCATATTCAATGTTCCCACATTGAAACTTTAATATTTGAGAGGATAATTATGGAAGATAATTATGAAGCTCAAGAAAATTTCCCCAAACAACAATTCAGTGTTTAGTAAGTAATGACCTCATCTTCATTTGCTCTAACAACTGTCATCTGTGTTTTAAAAAAACCTCTTTCTCCATTGAAATCTTAGATATATGTATGCCTGGAAAGAGATCTTCAAAGAAAATCAAACAAATGAAAACATCTGTCTTCTGGAGCTTCTGTTCCAGTGAAATTCCTTTTAAAAACTACTCTACCACACCAGTTCTCTATCTTACCTTTTGTTTTTTTACATTACTATTTCATGAATGTAAGATTTTAATGATGACATTAAATTGTAAGTATTTCTTAGTAGATAGCTTTCCAATCAACAGCATTTTATTTTATTATCAGGTCATTATAGTACATGCTTCTAATCTGTAATTATACACCTCCTCACCTGTTGGTCATACATTTAATTCATCTTCAGTTTTGTCCTTCCCCTCTCATGCTTCCCAATATCTCCATTTCTTAGTCCCCTTCACTTTTTCAGAAGATCTAGCTCTCTATTTCCTTTTTTTTTTTTCGGAAGCAGGGATTGAACTCAAGCCCTTGCGCTTGCCAGGGAAGTGCTTATTCCACTGAACCATCTCCCCAGCACCCCTTTTTTCCCATTTCTTAAATTGTGTGATATTATACATATGGGGTGTATTTTATATAATGAACCATACAATATTTGAACTTAGGTGTCTGATTTATTCCACTTAACACTAAGGTCCTAACATGCATTGTTTTTCCTATAATGACCCAAACTTGTCTTTCCTTCTGGATGAGAAATACTTCATTGCACACAAATGCTCCAATTGTATATGACACACATTCCTTATCATTTATCTTTTGATGGATATATAGTTTTCTTCCCAGACTTATCCACTTGAATTACTCTATTAGATATATAACTATACATCTATCACTGTAATGATGTGTTTAACTCTTTGGAAAAGATATCTAGAAAACAGTAACCAGGTTGAATATAATTTTTGTTTTATATTTTTGAGGATTGAATACCATTTTAGTTTGAACATACTTCTTACCACTTATAGACAGCCACTGAGTAGGTTTTTGTTGGAGAGGGAACTTTTTCTTCGAGGAGAAAAATCATGAACAAAAAACACTTTTAAAAGGTGAATGAGGGCTGGAGAAATAGCTTAGTGGTCTAAGTGCCTGCCTGGAAAATATGACGTACCAAAATCTGTGCTGGCCTCATACTTAGCCAGCCACCAAAATCAGGCATGGTAGCACATGCCTGTAATCCCAGAGCAGGTGAGTCTGAGACAAGAGGATCACTAGAGTACAAGCTGTGTAGCAAGACCCTGTACTAAATAACTAACTAGCTAAATAAACAAATACAAATAAAAGGTGGGTGAAAGTTAACACCTAAAATGTATAAATCCTAAAACAACAGAGACAGGAGAGCTACATAATAAAACAGAGATATTCATAAAGTTTCTGTCTTATTTCATATGTTTTAAAATCCTCAGCAAATTCCTTCTAGAGCTCATTTTACTCAAATTCTCAAATGTTCAAAAGAGCTCTTGAGATAGAGATCATTAATTCCATTTTTTATTAGAAACTCATTTTTTGACTGTTAGATTTCTCATTAATTTCAAAGACGCTAGCAAGATTGGCAGAGGCTCGGTTACTAAAGGATGCACAAATAATTTTGCCAAACATGGCCAAATGTGTTTGGTTGGATCTGATCAAAGTTCACCGTGATTTGGCTGGTGGCACACCAAGGAGGAGGTGTGTTTAGAATTGCCTAAGGGCATTCTCAGGTGACATAGATAAAACTAGTGAGAAATTACACAGAGTAAAAATGCATATTGTCATACAGTCTTTCTTCTCTCTTACTGCTGTCACTCCAGGAAACCTGTGATGTGTCAAAACACATAGGAGCTGCCCGTGTAGATTCCCAAGATGAAAGCATGTTATTCATCTTCATAACCAGAAGTCATTAAAAGAAATAGATATAGGTCAGTTTTTAATGACTACATTTTCTGCAGATAATCTAAATAATCTTTTCAAGCAAATTAGCTCTAATATACATAGAATTTAATAATCTTGTACATTCTGTGGAGCCATAACTGACTTTAACAATCATATGCCATTTATATCACCCTACTCCTAACACTATGAAAATACTACTACCTCTTTAGGCATATGCTATGAAAGCTGCAACAATTTTTGAATATTTTTTTCTAAAAACCAAATAGAAAAAAAAGAAACATACAGAGAAATATAATTTTTTTAGCTTTAAAACACAGGAAATATTTGTTCCAAATAGTCAATTAATGGCCTTAACTTAATTCAACTACAAATTAAGAGTTAAAATTAATACAATTAATTATCTTGTATCTAAGTGAATTATCTTGTCTTTTGATGGCAGAGAAACAAATGTTTTTAAGTGTAATGGCTATGTAGAAACTACAAATGAATAGGATTATAATGACACTAATTTTTAAAAAAATAAAGCCACTGTCCAAAGGCAATAACACCAAAATAGCTCTAGCTTGTCTACGAAAATCTCTAAAATCTATCAGTGTAAAATCGTATATGTTTTTATAGTCTCTTTATATTTGTTTTTTGTAAATATTTTCCAATTAATAATAAGACAAAACTCTAAAGCTGAGCAGGAGATTTAACAACAATGAGTTACACTGTCAAGAATTGGAGGGAGAAATAGGGTTTTTTTCTTTCTCTTTCACAAAGAGAAAAAATAAGAAGAGAATATAAATAAAGCATCCACAGCACAGCTTTGAATGCAGAATATTTATTTAAATTTAGACCTACTAAGTTAAATATCTGTTATGATCTTTCTCCTGTAGGATTAAGAAGAAAGTTATCTTATTGATTGATTGATTGATTGATTG
>NDGN011427895.1:0-20726 GCA_002564285.1 Tympanoctomys barrerae | reverse complement strand
CATTCCTCCTCAAGCCACTCCTCTCCCACTGAATAAAACCTGGGTGCCACCCTGGGTCAGCTTCTTTGTTCCAGGAAGCCATCTTCTTGGATAGTCTTAGGGCCCCTTGGCTCCCCCATAATTATAAATATGTTTTAGTGTCTTTATTCACCATGGCTTGCACTGGGAGTGGTAGATTGGAATTAACTTGGTGGGAGTCCAATAATGTATCTTTGGGATTACAAATATTAACTTCTTGGACTGAGATGAAAACCAGGAAGGGACTCCTACAATGGGGAGTTGTTATTCCACTGTCTTAGTCTGAGTCGCATGCTTCTCCCCTGCCTTAATTACTTTTCTCATTGCTGAGACAAAATACCTGACACTCAATGTTAAAGCAGGAAAAGTTTATTTCAGTTTGCAATTTGTAGAGGTTTCTTCCCATAATCAGCTGGCAGAGTGTTGTAGCAGAGCCGTATCACAGAGGAGAAAGAATTGGTGGCAGATAGAAGGCAGCAAAAGCTGTGAAGCAGCAAGTGGCAAGGAATAAGTGACAAGATGTGACCCTCCTTCTGTCCCTTATCCCTCAGGGAAGGAAGCACTCACACCCAAGGAGGAGGAGTCTTGCTCCTCACGAGGAGCCAAGCTCAGCATCGCCCTCTTGATCACAGCACCACACAGCCTAGATCCAGTCTCCTCCAAAAGCCCCACCTATGATGACATGAACCTTTGAGGAGAGAGCTAGACACAAGCCATAACATTCTTCCCCTGGCCCCCTGCGACTCCTGCACATCTCTCTATGCAAAAGGTATGTAGTCCATCTCTCAGAGTGCCAAAGTCCTAACAGTTTCAGCACTGCTGAAAAGTCCAAGTCCCAAGTCTTCTCTGAGAATTAAGGCAAACAGCTGTGAGCCCCTGTTCAGATGAAAAAAAAAAAAAAGTTAAGCACTTCCAAAATTCAATGGCACAAAATTCATATTTTCATTCTAAAAGGTACAATTAGGAGGATACAAAGGAACAGGACCAAAGCAAGTCCAAAATCCAGCACAGCCAACATTAAGTCCTGTACTGCCATGTGCAGCATCTGAAGGAGTCTGTGGCAAGATCTGAACTCTAGGGGCTGAGTGGCTCTGCCCTTATGGCACTTTTGGTGGCATTAGCACTGATGGTTTTTCTCTTGGGCTGGCTTTGCTCCCTCCTTGCATTTTCCTTAGAGTATCTGTGTTCCTGGTTTCTCCAAACTCCTGAGGTCTCCACTGAGCCTTTGGCCTCACACTTGTAGCTTCACACTGCCCTCAGTGGAGTGCTGCCTGGCTTCACAGTCCTTCTTCTGAAATTGGGGTGGAAGCCATTCTGACCCCACAACTCTTGCATTGTACTTTCACTGAAAACTAGCACCATGTGGATAAATTGGGGTGTGCTGCCAGCTGGAGTATTAGTCAGGCTTTCTTCTCTCTTGGCTATAGGGGTCAAGTTCCTGGGTCACTGAGCACTCCGACCCCAATGCTAACAAACAAATTCTCTAGGCTGCTGCTATTCTGGAGCTCTCTTCTCAAAGCAAAGCCTCTCACCTTTGTAATGCTGAGGTTGTGAGGTCACGAAGGCTGGAGTCCTACTGTCTTTTGTGTAGTCCTTTTCTGGTGTCTTCTTAAAATACTTGGCTTTTTCCTAGTATTTTTAGTTATCAGTTTTTCCCGTTTAATTTGTGTAGGCCACAACTTTACTGGAGCTTCCTTTCTAGTCAAGTGTAACATTTCAAATCATTCTGATGGGCTCCTTGCTCTTGATTTGTAGTATAAATCTGGCTAAAAACCCCTGACAGTAGTAATGGCATGGACTCAATATTAGACTGCCTTGAAATATCTTATGCCAGATTAATTAGCTCATTGACTTTAGCCCCAGTGTCAGGCAAAGTTTCCGGACATGGGCAGAATGCAGAAAAACTTTCAGCCAAGGCATAATACATATTTCGGAGTCCAACAGCTAATGCAGTCCTTTTTTTCAGCAGAAAACCCCTGAGTCTGGTCTTTACCAGGAGGATTTCTATCACTCTTCTGGTCTTCTCTGCTTGACCAGAATCTCACATTAAGTATAGCTTAGGCATTCTGGGACTGCTTTTTCCAGCCAGCATTTCCAAACCTTTCCAAAGTTTTCATGATCATGTATGAACAGAGCAACAACCCCACTCTTGGTACCAAATTTTTTTTTTTGGTCACATTTCTCATTGCTGAAACAAAATACCAACACCCAAAGTTAAAAGAGGAAAGGTTTATTTTGGCTCACAACTTTTAGAGGTTTCAGTCCATAATCAGCCAGCTCCAAGGCAGGGTGGCAAGGCTGAGAGTCATCACTGAGGAGAACAGTTCATGGCAGGTGTAGATGACTAGCACACTGCTCTCTCCTGAGAAATGAAACCCTTGCTGCAACCTGTCCCTGACCTCTCCATCCTATTCACTGAGATGTGTAGAGATGGCTGTATTGGAACAAATGTTCCTGGCAGCCAAGGTGCCAGCCTTGCACACATCAGAACTACCTGTGCATTGCTAACTAGAGGCCTCTATGTATGGTAAGCTACAAAGTTCCTTTTTCCTGTGCCCTCCACCATGACCCCCACTCTTCTCCCTGACTGATACTGATAAAAGCCACGGGCTTTTGGAGATGAGGCCTTTTGTTCCACAGAGAACACTGGGTCATCCTTGAGCCCCTCAACTGCAGAACTTTTTCTCTTTGTGTTTCCTTTACATCTGTGCATCATATTACCAGGTGGGTTGGACTGAGACCCTCTTTAGGGGCTTCAATAGCAGGCAAAAGACAGCAAAACAGTAAGCAGCAACCCTCTTCCTATACTTTATATCTTATACAGGCTACACATCTTTAGAGTGTATGGAACTCACAGCCAGGAGTCTTCCTCCTAGCATCACACCATGAATCAGCCCCCACTTCATATCCTTCACCCCAGAATCACACAGCCTCGATCCAGAACCTCCTAAAAGCCTGAGCTATGACAGTATGAAGCTGGTGCATGGGCACCCAGATTCCAGTCATAATCCCCCATTCATATCCAGAAGCTCTGATTCCCAGTGAGACGTTGGCTCTTCAGAGGGTAAGTGGGCTGTGGTGCCCTGAAGGTGGGTCCCACTGTGGACAGCACCTACAGATGCCAGCAGCGGTTGCTGTCTGCCTCATGAGGGCATGGCAGGGAAGGAGCAACACGCAGGCTGGGCAGAGGTTTGGGACATGAGAAGGCTGGCATCTTGATCTTGGACTTTCAGCCTCTGGAATTGTGAGATAAATTCTTATAGTCTAAGCTGCCTATTATACTCGTAACTTTTGTCCCTCCTACAACTATAGCTAAATATAAATGTGAAGTGGCAATTTATGGTTAAATGCTTTTATGTGCAAACTCAAAGACCATGTTTATTCATATTTCTTACCTTTAATGTGAGCTTGCTTCTTGCTTCTCTGTCTAGTTTCCATTGGATTGGCAGCATTGGCAGGCTTGTAAGAATATTCATAGAGAAACCAGCATCATAGGGGGTCTCAAAAAGCAGCGGAAAGAAAGGTTTAAAGGAGGATTTTAGCAAGCTCAGTATACCCCCTTTAACTTTTATCTAAGATGAAGCACCCTGGGCCTTCAGCAGGCACAGGCTACTATTCAGTCTGATGTCACTGTAGTTTATGGTGTCACCTGCAGAGTGACATTTGTGTAGGTCATGAGGGAAGCTATTACCCTGGTGGGAGCTCCCAGAACCCCAGGCTCATCAACAAGGGGCCCTGGTACCTAGATTTCAGGTGGGTACAGTGATAGATACAAAATCTGCCTTCAATGCTTCATCAGTAACCAAGTCCATTAACCTATATTTAAGTTGTTAAACTTTAATTTATTGACAATGACAAGCAGGTGTTGTGTGCATCTGGGTTTTGCTGACCCAGTGGCCTTGGGTTATGGCCTGTGGAGCCATGCTGCCCTCATGCCTCATGGCCCCTACAGCTTGACATGCCCCTGGCCACGTGCTAGAAACCACAGCCACGCAGACTGCTGTCAACACCCACGGTACCCACCTCTCTCCCCCTCACTGTGGATGGGAGCAGTGCGCAGCCACATTCCAAGATGCTTTGAGTCTCCTTGCCTGGCCCTCAATCCCCGCTGGTCCAGGGGTTGAGGGAAGGAATGAGAATGGGCATCCCTGTGGCCTAGACCTGGGCAGCAGGTAAGAAAGCAGCTTCAAGAGTGGAGAGACCAAGGAATGCTGCGAGGCCCATAGCTGCGAGGGCTGTTGGGTCCTGCTGAGGGTTTATTGTGGGAGCCCGTGGGTGGGCTTGTGTGAGTTGCCATCGGGAGTGCGGCTGGCCACCCTATGGGATGGACTTGACACAGGAGGCCAGGGGACCTACCTCATCCTACAGCCTAGGTCGGGACAGAGGCTGGGCTGGAGATTCTGTGTGCACAGGGTGGCCCTGTCCTCATACTCTGGGTGTGCAGTAGGGTGCCTGGCAGGGGACGGATGTGCTGTCCCATGAGCTCAGTGTGTCTTTGACCCCTTGACCCCTGTGTAAGCAGTGGCTGCTGCTGCTAGAGAAGCGTGATGGAGAATGGCCGAGGCAGGCTCAGCAGAGGGGCCGTCTGCTGAGTCTCCTTCCTTCCTGCTTGCTGCTGAGGCAAACTGAAAAGTGGGAGATCAGTAGAGGGTGGTGAGCAGGAAGACACAGCCAAAGAGCCACAGGCCCTTCCCAAGCCAGAAGTCAACAAGAATGCCAGCAGAAGCCTCATGTCTGGCCTCGCCTGTGGCCTCGTGATCAGGGTTTACGAGTGAAATGCAAGAGCGCAGGAGATCTGGCCACGCATTTGAGACCCAAAGAGTCCAGCTGAGGGCCTGGATCCCACGGCAATGTCCTGCATGAGTTGAAGTCCTCAGGCCCATCGCAGTGTCCTCCAGGAGTTCGGCTGGAGGACCAGAGCCCACAAGGACAATGTCTCACGCAAATCTGTATCAAGGCTCTGCACTGGGAAGGCCCAAAGGTGGTGGATGCTAGAAAGTTCATGCCAGCAGATGAAGGATCTGTGCCAGCAGGCTAAGCGAGCTGCCCTGGAGCCAGGAAGTGACGCCCAAGGTGAGGACCAGAGCTTTCCAGAAGAGAACCACAGCCATGCTCAGCAACAGCAGGGACCTGCACTCCTCCAATGATGAGAAGTGCTGAATTCATGTCAGGAGAGCCAGCGGTGGCTGACCAGCTTCTCCAGGAGAACCAGCTGCACATGCCTTCCCCTCCAGTGTTCCTTTTGTGCTGCTGGCGTCAATCCTCAGGTGGGCCTTCCACGCCCAGCACCACGCGGATTGAGTTCAGCTGGGTGTCACAAGGTGACCATTAATTAATCCTCCACAACCCATTGCCCATTTGCAAAATGGGAGAGAGAAGAATAGGTGGGCTGTTCAAGGCAAGCTGGCATCTGCTTGTTCAAAAGGGCAGGCTTACTTTCTACACCTAAAGCTTCCTGCCTCATTCCAGGTTGAGGCAGCCAACTGTGGGAAGGGTGGACAGCCCAGGCTGAAAGCAAAGGGGGCCAGACTGGAAGCCAGACCCCACTTCAGCCACTATGCGAGTGCCAGGGGGCAGCTGCTGCCCTAGCTTCCATACCAGGTCTATGAGCTGCTGCAGATGTGGACCTCCTCCTTCAGGGGCGCTGCGGCTCCCCCCAGACTGCCCGCTCTGGACTGCGGCTCCTGTGCTGGGGGCCTGGCTCCCAGCGCAGTGACATCCAGAGGTGGGGACTCTGGGAAGTGACTGGAGTGTGCAGGCTCCGACCTTGTCCACGGCTAATTCATGGATGGTTTGAAACTGAATGGACTGATAGGAGGTGGTGGAAAATGTATGGGGTGGGAGCTGTGGGAGGTGGGCAGCCCCAGAGGGGCGTGTGCTGGCCTTGCTCCGCCCCACCTGCTGTCCACCCTGCTGTCAGAAGCTTCGCTCTACCACTCACTCCTCGCCATGACCCGCGGCTTCACCTGAGGCTCAAAGCAATTGGATCAGGCGATCAGAACCCAATCCTCTAAAACTATGAGCTGAAATGAATGTTCCTTTTAAGATGTCTACCATATTTTGTCCTAGCAACAGAAAGCAGGCTGGCACAAGTCCTCTCGGGATGGTTCATGGGAATGACGGCTGTGGGTCACTAGGGGAGGGGGAAGCCATATCTGCAAGCTGTGTCTAGGTGTGGGGAGGGTCCTCAAAGGGCTGTCTCTGTGTTCTCTGTGGTGACAACAAGGTCATGTGGTCCTGCAGAGCCAAATGGAGGGCTGGGGGTGATGGCCTCATGTGCTGTGAAGACCAGAGGCACAAACTCCATTTGGCCAGCATGGGATGTGGTCCAGGAGGGGGACCTGGCTTGAAACAACCAATAGAGCACTAAGAGACGTGGTCATACATGTCCACACACTCCCCCCCCACACCCCTGGGGTTCCTTTAACACCTTGTGCTTGTGCACCTGTGTCCGAGACTCCATCTGTGTGTGATGTGTGGAGTGTTAGTGCATATGTGAAGGTGTTTCCTGTGGGGTTCTGTGGTGCCTGGTGTGGATATCAGGATGCTGATCTGATCTCCAGGAAGGGCGCGGGAATGGCAGCCTGCTCCTGGGCCACTGGGCCCTCCTCTGCAGGCCAGTTCTCCCTTCCTTACACCGCGGGTCTCACAGTGCTGCTCAGAAGCGATGGCAAGGAGCTCTGCGTCTTCTCCTCGTGCTGCTTTCTCTGAATCTGCTGGGAATCTTAACTCAAGACTGGGAGGACGGAGGAGAGCTGAAAGGCCATGGTGCTCCACTGTGACCCGCAGGCTGTCCCCAGGGTTCTGTAAAGGCAGCAGCAGCCAGCAGGAAGGTGAGCGCCAGGAGCCAGAGAGGGGCCTGAAGCCAGATCACCCACCCGGCAGCCACTTTCCCAGAGATGCGTGAATTTCTGAAGCATATGTTACATTTCAATTCGCTGGGACTGGCATCATACTGAGAAATGAATACTGATGCTGGTGGGAAACACATTTCTTGATGCTTTTATCTGCAAGAGATACAGGTCTGTTACCTGCCAGTCCATCCTTTGCAAGTGTAGTGTCTATAGCCAGCTGGCTTCTCAGAGCAGGCGATAGGCATTCCAAGATTGAGAGCACTGTGCCCTGGGTTAGCACAAGTGCCATGCCTCCCACGTGGGTCCCCTGAGGCAGAGCACAACAGGGCCACGATAGTTCATGACAGCCAGGCACAGCACTCCCTGAGAGGGATCCCAGCGGTGTCACTGGTCAGGAACTGCCTGGGCTTCCTGCACACTGTCGTCTGAGACCTAGACAAGGACAGGCGGAGGAAGGTGTGTCCTGCACTTTGTGTGCAGCCTGTCCTTTCCTAGAATGGCTACAAGTGACCAGGGTATCCATCCTTGGGAGGGAGTGCCCCTGAGGGTCTGGCCCATCTGTCCCTAGAATACTCGCATACATTCCTGTGCTATACACCACTCTGGCCTCTGAGTGGTGAAATGTCTGCTTAAGTCCAACCAAGTGGACCACTGTGCTTACGCAGGTTGCAGTAGGACCCAGGGCATGGTTCAAATCGTTGACAAGATCTTTTATAACTTTATTGATATGCCATTCAAAAACCACATGATCTACCTACTCAGAATATATAATTAAATGGCTTTTAGTACAGAATTGCAACAATCTGACTTCAAAATCTTTTCAACACCCTGAAGAGAAGACCAGATTGACCTTTTGTGGTTTCCTCCCAACCCCACCTGAGGCAATGAGCAGCCTCAGGCTCTCCAAGGGGTTCGCACTCTGCCCACCTCACAGAGTGAGATCGTGGGGTGTGTGTGCCCAGGCTCTCCAGGCCTGATGCTTCCCAGGCTCCTCCTGCAGTGCGGGTCGGCTTCTCATTGCTGAAGACTATTCCATTGCTGGACGTGCACACTGTGTGTCTGCTCTTGAGTTCATGGACAGCAGGGCAATTTGCACTTTTTGGTCCTTGTAGATAAAGCTGCTATGTGCATTTTTTTGCACAAGTTTCTATATGGCTGTATGCCTTTGTTTCTCTTTGGTAAACACCTGCAAGCTGAGGTTCCGGGTCACAAGCAATGCCGCAGGCAGCCTTGGAGACTCCCAGGTTGGTGCTGTGGGGTTTTAAGCAGGGGTACACTTCCCAGGGGTGCTTTCTTTTCCAACACCGCCATGGGCTCTGTGTTAGGAATCTGGACAAGGTATGGTGGGGAATGGCTTGTTTCTGCTTCATGCTGTCTGGGAGACGTGCATGGCCAGGGGCTGCGGTGTGTCTGGGTCTGTGTGGACCTCTGGGGCTCAGGCTCTGGCAGGGTGGCCTCAGGCTGGTGACATTCTGACACATGTGCTCTGGAGTCCAAAGTGAGTGTTGTGATGAGTGGCTAAACTTTCTCTGGATGGCATGCCGGGAATGGAGTCAGAGGACGAGCAGCGGACAAGCCGGAGCAGCAGGGTCAGGCAGCCGGGGGCAGTGGAGCCGGGTGGGGAGTGACAGTCTGGGTCTCTAGGGGGTTCTGTGGGGGAGGGGAAAGAAGGAATTGGACCCAAGCAGAGAGTGTGGACTGACAATCCTGCGTGCAGATGGGGACAGCCGAGGAAGTGGAGCCAGCAGCGAGCCAAGCAATGAGGAGAGCAGAAGAGGAAAAAGTGACATCCATCATAGACAGAAAGAAGGAAACCACATCAGGACTAGCGTGGAAGAAATTCAAAGTTAAAAAGAACCAGGGACACCAATAGAAACAAAAATGGTTATTGGAAGAGATCAATAAGCTCGGTTGACCTCTAGTTCAATTAATCAGGAAGAAGAGTAAAAAGACAGACCAACACAGCCGGGTTGTGTGTGTGTGTGAGTCATTACAGATTCTACACGAATTGGAAGCATGTTAAGTGGGTATCACGAACCACTTAATATGTGATTTCAAAACAAAAACTATTAGCAGGCTAAAAACAGCATTTAATTTTTTACACCAATAAGCTCAACAGCATGACTTAAACGGACAAATTCCTTGAAAGACACAAAGTATAACTCACTAAAAAACAAACAACTTGCCCAGCATTGTATATACTAAGGGAACTAATATTTTTGTACAAAAATTTCCCACAAGAAAACTCCAGGCCCAGATGGTTTCACTAGTGAAATGTTCTAAACGGCAAAGGAAATGCCGCAAACTTTCACAAGCTCTTCCAGAAAATCCAGGAGGAAGACTATTCCCCACGTCGGTCTCTGATGACAGCGCTGGCCCAACAGGAGGACCAAACAATGGCCACACTTTCATAGACACAGCCGGCCCTCTCAGCACTTTATAAAGTCAAGACTGACCTTCTGCAAAGGTGACAACAGACAGAGACCAAAGAAGGCTTTAGAACACAGTACTGTCTCAACGAAAGCATCAGTATACTTCACCATCAAACAAGTAAAAAGCACACAGGCACCTCAGTAGATGTAGGAAAGCCACTTCATAAAACCTAATATCTATTTATGATAAAAATATCCAGTACATTCATAAAGACACCTATAAAAAAGCTAAACTGATTCAATAAATGGCAAAAGACCCCACGCTCTCCTAAGGTAGGAAGGGGGCAAGCTGGGGACCCTCACCCCTTCTTCAGAAACAGAAGTGCGGAGGTGGGACTGTCCTCACTGCTGGAGACGGGCTGTCCGTGTAGACAGCCTTGTGAAGTGTGCAAAGCCGACCCGAATCGCAAGTGGGGTCATCAAGTGTGTGGAACAGAAGGCCACCTCTAAAACCAATGGTGTTCGTGTCTACTTGGTGACAAAGGCCCAGAAGTTTAAACTAAAATTACAATGCCATTGGAAATAGCATAAAACACACAATGCTAAGGGTCAATCTGATAAAATATACAAAAAATTAAAAAAATCACAAAGTATTACTGAAATTAAACATTCTAAACAAATGAGCAAAGACATAGTGTTGGTAGGTTGGAAGACTCTGTTCTCCCAACTTGACTTATAAATTTGACACAATCCCTTTTCATTTTTATGTATTTGGTACAGAGTCTCACTACACAGCTCAGACTTGTAGTGATCCTCCTGTTTTCAGCTTCCCCAGAGCTGGGATTACAGCCATGCACCACTACGCCCGGGTTTGGTTGCCAGCTCAGTGGCAAGCAAGGGAGCAGGCCGTATGGCATGTGGGACCGGGAATTGAACTCTGGTTCCTGTGATTGCCAAAGCAGGTGCTTAATCCATTGAGCTATCTCACCAGCCCTGGCCTTTTATTTCTTTATTTTGAGAAAGGATCTTGTACCATAGTAACTGTTGCTACTCTCTATTTTGTTATGAAATTTTGTCTTATTTTTCTTAGTAGTGAGAAGAGTGCTTTTTAGGTTTTCAGTATTCGTATCTACTTGTGTAACATTAAAATAAAAAACTTAAGAAAATATATATCCATCATTATACCTATGTAAATGAGCTCAAGATGGATCAGAGACCTTAGTGTAAACCTTAAAACTACACAGTATTAGAGGAAAGTAGGAGACAATTCTGTGACTTTGGTTTGGCAAGGGGTTCTCAGCTGTAATGCCAGGCACATGATTCACAAATGAGCAAGAGTGGCAGGCCTCAGGGTTCATAAATGAGAAAGGGGGGTGTTGGAATATATATAAAGAATTTCTGTTGTATGAAGCACATTGTTGAAAACATAAAAGAAAAGGTAAGCTACAACTGAAGAGAAAATATCTTCAAATCACACAGAACATGCAACTCCTGAAGCTCAATTACAATGAGGCTGGGGAGATAGCTCAGTGGAATAAATGCTTGCCTGTCAAGCCTAAGGTCATGAGTTCAATCCCTGGTAACGCAAAACAAAACGAAACCTCAGTTACAAGAAAACAAACACTGATGAAATTAAGCAGAATATTTGAGCAGGCTCTTTACCAATGAAGGTGCACAAATGCATAACAAGACAGCCAATGTCATTAGTCACTGTGGAAACATAGTTAAACCACAGCAAGGTGCCATCGCTCATGGGTCAGACACTGAGATCAGAGCCAACCACATCATGCTGCGGGGGAAGTCACAGGGCTTGTGCACCCTGCTGCGGTGTGAGACAATGAGAGTGTTTTGTGAGAACCTTAAAGGTCATACACGCTGGGACCGTCGGACCCTGGCCTGCTGCACCCGGGCACTTACCCAAAAGAAATACAAGACAATGTTCACAGCAAGACTTGAGCGGGTCTCCGAGCTACGTGAAAGCTGGCATCGCACAGCAGCAGCCAGGTGGAGAGGCACGCTGCGGCGTGTGCACGTAGGGAGGACCGCCTTCAGCTCCGTGCCTCCGACGGCGATAGAGAAAATGGCACATACTGCGTTATCCTGCTTATGGAAAATCCCAGGAAGCTCAAATGGATTACAGGCAGAAAGCGGGTAGGCCATAGGAGCCTGCGAAGAGGACCGTTGCTGGCGAAGAGCTGCTGTTTCGGTGTGCTCCACACCCTGCTGCGACTTATGGGAACACGCACTTGTCAAGGTTCGTTGGATTCTATATTCCAAATGTGTTCGGTTCATTGTATGCCAATTAATTAAAGGCAGTGCGGTAGAGCTGCTTAGTAGAATGAGCACTGTGAAATAGCAGCGCCGGCCAAGGTAATGACCTTGGTCAGACACAGAGTCTCTGGGCCAGAGTGAGGCAGCACGGGCCTCCCAGCCTCCTCCCACCAAACAAACTCCAGAAAGCCATCCCGAGACTTCCTCAGCGCTCTCCTCTGGCCTTACCTCAGTACCTCTGAGTTGCCTCTGCGTGGTCCACCGCGGGCCAGCCTGGGAGGGAGCCTGCGGAACTGCTTCTCTCCGCCTCTGGGTGCTCTGGGCTGGGCTGCGTGGCCCTGCCTTTCGCCCCGTCCTCCGCAGGCCTCCACCCAGCTCAGGCTCCTCTTCTGGATGCACCATGCTGGCCAAAGGGCCTGGCTGCTGCAGCATGGCTGTGTCTTACCTAATGACATCTGCGGTGGCCCTATTTCCAAGTGAAGCCACGCTGGGAGGTTGTGGAGAGGACGTGCTTTTTAGAATCTTGTCTAGGTCCGTGCAGACCTACAGCAGCATCCTGCAGGACAGGGACAGGGCAGGGCAGGTGCGGGCGAGGCCGGTGGAACACCGGCTGAGCGGGAGCGTGGGGGCCGCAGCCCTTGCGTTTCCCTCCCTGTGGCGTGGCAGGCTTGGGAGGTGAGAACAGCCCTGCTCCCTTCCGGAATTGTCTGACTCCATCCGGAGCGCAGGGGCCTCGGGGCACACAGTTAGGGCGCCTTCCAGCTCCTTCTTTGCGAAGGGCGCTGGGTTCTGGCGCTCCGAGGCCGCAGCCTGCTGAGCCTCCCGCACCGGTTGTGCTCTGCGCATGTGCAAAAGAAGAAGGCAGTCGCCGGCGTCCCGCAGGCTGTCCTGGTGCTTCGCCTTCCCTGCTTTTGGGCTGCGTGATGGGCAGGGGACAGGGTCAGTGCCGTGTGGACACAGCGCCATGGTGACCTGGTCTGCACTCATGGTATATAGTTTCTGTGACCTGCTCATTCACTTCCACAAAGCATAACTTCAAAGAAGGGAGTGGGTCCCCGGCAGCGGCACAGCCCCTGCCCCACTGCCTCGCTGCTCCCTGTACGCCCAGCCATGGCCTCTACTAAGGCCTGCCCCGCCCAGGGCCTTCCAGGGCCCCCGTGCTGCAAGGGGTCCCACGGGTCTCAAGGGTTAACTGTCCATGACGTGGAAAAACACAGAGGACCCCAGGGAAGGCCAGGGTGGGCCGCAGCAGGCACATTCGCAGCTGCAGGAGCCCATCTTTTCCCCATTAGTTAGAGGTGATGACACCAGATAATGGCCTCAGACAGAGGCCCCACTCACTTCAGCCTCAGGGCCTAGCCCAGCCCCCGACCGGGCGACAGCCTCGACTCTGCCTCCAAGACTGCGACTGCCAGTGGACTCCAGGGCTTCGAGCCGTGCCCGTGGACGTCAGTTCCTGCTTGGCAGAGATGCAGGAGGCCCAGGCTTGCATAGGCCACCGCACTGTCTGTCCTGCAGAGCACCTTTGGGCACCAGGACCTGAGGCCACCCTTCCTGCAGACCTGGGGTCAACCTGGGGCTCAGCGCTGGGAAAAGCTGAGAGTGTCTCTGAGTGTGGCAGGTGCTCCTGATGTGCTAAGGACCCACCAGAGAGGGAAGTCTGGAGCAGCTGGGGTTTGGTGCCTGGGAACTGCTGCAGGGCCTCTTGCTAGGTTTCATCAGACCTGCTGTCACCCTCAGACCCCTGAGAAGAGTGACATGTCAGGGTAAGGATAGGGCACTGGCAGGCATAACTCAACCCTGGACTGGGGCAAGAGGGCTGCCCTCAGCAGGGCCAGGGAAGGCACTGGCTGCTGTCCAATCTGATGTCCCTATTGTTCATGGTGTTACCTCATAGTGACATTTGTGCAGGCTATGAGGGCAGCTATTACCCTAGCGAGGGCTCCCAACTCCGGGCTCATCAGTGTGGGGCCCTGGCACCTAGCTTTCAGGTGGGCACAGGGATGGACATGGACCTGCCTGACCTGGGGCTGAGGACACAGGAAGCTCCGCTGGCGGCAGTGTGCATTTGTGGGCCATGCTCATGGTGGGCTGGTAGCTTTCACTACTGGCCATCCCTGTTAAAGGCTTGTCATGGAGAGGAAGGGTGAGACATACTTGGGAGTGTGAGGCAGGGCTGGCCCACGGGGCCTGTCAGGATGACAGACAAGTGCCTAGCAGAGCCTGGGCAGCGCTGGTCCTGCTGTTGGACAGCAGGCAGGCGGATGCAATGGCTGCCCGGGGTTCTGGAGTCACCCCCACCTGGAGAGTGAGGTGGGTTCCTGGGGAAGATCTTGCCAGCCAGAGCAGGGGTTGGCACTTGGCCTTGTACCAGATGTGGAGGGGGGAGGACGGGACAAAATGAGACAGCGTCATTCCTGTTGTGCTCCTCAAGCGGCTGCGTTAGCCTCCTATGGGGCTCCGTGCTGCCCCTAGCTCCAGCTCTGCCCACCCCAGTAGCCCTTGGCTCTGATCCCGGCTCTGCCTTTAGTGACCATCTCTGTGCTGGGTTCTGAACCCAACCCGTCCTCCAACACACGAAAGGATGTCCTGGGGTGGGAGTAGGGTCATAGAAGAGGAAGAAATTAATCTTTCAAGTCCTTGGAAAATAAAAATACCTAAAAGTAATTTTATAGGATGATTAATTATTAAATTGTCTTTCTAACACCACAGTGATCCTTCTGTCTTGATGTCCCCCAAAGCTTCCTGTTCTCATGGGGGGTGTGGGGCGATCAGATCGTGGCCACTGATGCCTACCCAGGGACCATCCCCAATGTGTTTAGAGCTACACATGATGTCGGAGGTGAGTCCTGGCTGCAGGAGGTGGGTCGCTCCATCTTTCGTCCTTCGATCTCTGCATCCTGCTGCCAAGTGTTCTCCTCCATGCCACCCTGCTTTAGAGGCAGACAGCTATGCGCATAAGCTGAAATAAACCACCCCCCAGCTTGTGGTTTTGGGTACTTTGTCCCAGCAATGAAAAAGTAGCTAAGATAGGCACTAAATAGGAGGGAGCAGAAATGTTTAAAATGGAATTGGCCATCACAGAGCCCCTTTGGGCATTTCCAGTCTAGTTGCAGTAACCAAGCCAGGCTGTCTGCGCCACCTGGGCAGCATGGTTGTCACCACTGGTGGGAGCTGCTGGCCTCAGTGGAGCCCAGGCTGGGTCCCTGAGCATCAGCAGACAGAGGCCGGGAGCCCGACTAACTGCAGCCCACACGTGGCTCAGCCTGTATGTCTGCAGTGCAGGACCAGGGAGCCCTGTTAGGACCCCCGCAGCGTGGCTGACGCAGTGCCCACCTCTCTGTGTCCTGCTGGCTGCCCAGGCAGGGATGGCTGCTCCTGTCTCCTCCTGGCTGAGGACACTAAGGGGTCAGGGCCGCAGGACATTGCCTTCTGCAGATTCACTGGTGCCTATTCCATGGTTGGCCTCCTGGGGACATCTTGCCTCCCACACTGACCTCACAACAGAGTCCTGGGTGTGAGATTCTGACTCTGCTCACTCATTCATTTGGTCACTTCTTTATGAAGTTGTACTTAAGGATGTCATTGTGTTGAACTCTGAGCCCAACTTATATGAGACATCAGGGACACCCTCATCTAGGCCACCTCTGTCAGTGGCTCCTGATTTCAGAGCCACCTCCAGTGCCTGCAGCCTCTACCCCATGTCTTGTGGGGTTCATGGTCTCCAGGTCCTTGGGATGCCCAGGCTGGGCCTGGGGCTCAAATGTGACTTTGGGAGCCACTGGCATTTGTCCCAGCCCAGTGACCACATCCCAGAGTGAAGATATGGGGGCTGATGACCAGCCCAGGGCATCTATAGGCACATGTGTGTGGTGTGCACCAGCAGGCTGGGGCAGGGCCAGGCTGAGGTAGGAGCGGGAGGCTGGTGGGCACTGTCTGTGCTGCCGGGTCAGGGTCTGCACCGTGTCCCCGTGAGGGCTCCATCTCTACTTCCACGTGCTGCCTGCCAGCCTTGGGTAAGTGCTTCCCAGCCACAGCCCAGTTGGCTCAGTGAGTGGGCAAGTTTGGAGGCACTTGTTATGGGGGTGGGGGGAAGCCTGGCCTCAATTAAGCAAGGCGGGAGGAACTAGCCACGAAGGAAAACAGAATTCCACCTTCTCCAGGGAGACTTGCCGGGCCTGGGCTCACTGCAGGCCAGAGTGACAAGCTCGGACAGACCTGCCTGTGTACACAGACACAAGCCTGTCCAACCCCCAGTGCTCAAATGGTCCAGATGTGCAGAAGGGCTGCTGCCTCCTGGCAGGACTGCTCAGCGCTGACCGGACCATCGCCTGTTTGAACTTCCCTCTGCGTCGACCTTCCTCGGCAGGCACAAGAATTGATTCTCTTCTGGGAAATCCCAGCAGGCTCTCCTTTTTCCGGATTCCCAGGAAGTCCGACGTGGAAACTGTGACTCGCGAGCATCCGTTAGTGGACTCCATGCCAGGGGTGAGCCCAGCAAGCCCTCATGAGCTCATATCTGACCAGAAGCCATGGTGCAGGCAGGCCAGGGAAGGACTGTCACCAGCCAGGTGACAGGATGGGTCCTGGCAGACCCCAGGGCTGCAGATGACGGGAGTGCCACACAGGCATTGCTGAGACACACGGGGGCTCCAGGCGCTGGGCTGGGACGAAAGCCACAGTCCATCTGTCTCTGGGCTGGGAAATGGAAACTGCTTCTGGGCTCACAGGCACAGCCCTGCTAGCTGCACTCAAGGGTCAGTCAGACACCAAGGGGAGGTCTCGTGTCCCATGCGGGGTGTCCTAGGCCTTCCACCTCACAGGGGTCCTTTCTAGCTGCTGTTGCTGTGCAGGTCACTTGGCCTCGAAGGACCTCCTGCCACCCATGTCCAGGGAGTCTGCTGGCACCTTTGCCTGGTTGGATGCGTTTTCAGAGAGCTGGTGTTCTTGACTGCTCTGGAGGAGGACAGCCAGCGGGCAGGGGCCACAGCGCGTGGTAGGACTCACCACGGGCATGCTGGTGGCCCAGGCCTCCCTCCCTCCATCTCTCCCTGTCAGGGGCTGCCTGGTGGTACTGACTGGACAGAGATGAACCAGACCCCTCAGACACTTACAGCGAGCTTTCTTCCCTGCTAGAAGTCACCCAGCTTTCTAAGTGCAGCAAGCAGAGCCCAGAACTTACAGATGAGGGGCCGGCACATTTTTCTTCATCTTGATATTTTAGCTGATTTTAAAAATCAAAGCGATGCAGCCCGAGGGCAACAGCTTGCCCTCAAAAGTGAGCTCTGGAAGCTCAGAGCCTTGGTCTTCACTGTGCCCCCAGGGCCCAGGCTGGCCTTGGGCTGTGACACTCCGCCCTCACCCCTGAATCCCCGCCCCGCATGACCTTCCATCAAGTCCCAGTCCTATGTACTAAAACATGAACTTGAGCACATAATGTAACTCTTCAAAGCCTCAATTTCCTTCTCTCTCTAAAAGAAACAATGACAGTGACGAAGCACATCTCAGGCTGGGTGGTGGCTGTGTGCAGCGGTGCCATGGGTGATTGGCTCTGGGCCCGCAGGCCAGGCCTGCGAGGCTTTGCCGTTTATAGAGCCGATTGTCCACGGGTGGCATTTCCCGTGCCGTGGCCACAGTGCTCCTTGTGCTGTTTGGAGCCGCAGCTTCCCCCAGGTGTGGGGCAAAGCCCGACCTCTTGCATGCAAGTCAGATCCAGCCACAAACAGCCACACGGTGTGCATCCCCAGCCCAACCTCAGAGGCCAGAGCTGAGCATCGCCACTGCGAGGCCTGTAGAAGCCGCCTCTGCACATCACAGGGAAGACAGAGCCTGCATGGCTTCTGGGCACCCTCCTGGGGCCTGCCGAGGTCCTGCACTTTCAAGCAGATGCCTCCTTCCAGAAAGGTTTCAGAGGCGAAGACTGACATAACACTTCGTGCACACAGACGGTCGCTTTGTCCCGAGGATCAGGGGTGTGGGGCAGCCCTGAGAACCACCAGGGCCTGTGTTTCCAGCTTCCCTAGACAGCTCCCAGGGGTGCAGATAGGGGGCCCTTTACCTGGGAAGAAATTTCACTGGGATTCCAAATTCTGAGTGTGGATGTATGTGAGAGGCATTTAGCAAGGGGACATTTAGGGGCTGTGAAGGGAATCTTCCTCACCAAGCGCAGAAACCTGGCAGAATTAGCCTTCACCAAGAGGCTGAGGTTGCTGTGTTTGCCGTGACCCACATCACGGATGCTGCCAGCCACCACGGGGGGCATCACCGCTGACGTACAGTCAGCCCAGTCAGCGTTCAGACTTCTGACAGGCGAACGTGATGCTCTGAGAGGGCCGCGGTCTGCAGAATGGGGACAGTTCCAGCCCAGGCCTTGGACAGACAAAGGCAGACTGCCCAGCAGGGTCCTAGATAGGAAAGCAGTGGCAGAGGAGAAGCTGAGGTCTAGCCGGGCCTAGCGGTTGAAGTAATGCTTTGGACAAAGGCTCATTGCTTGGGTCTGAGGGTCCCACCATGTCTACGTGGGATGCTAACTGGGGGAAGCTGGGTGCTGGGGTCAGGACCTGCCCTGGGTTCTTGTTCTGACTTTGATATGAGACTTCAATTAGTTTTTTTTAAAAGGACTTGCATGACATACTCCTAAACAGTGTGCCCAGCGTGGAATCTGAAAGGCACACTCCTGTTCTCCTGGGCTGCGGTGGGAGTGAGCGTGGCTCCGGCGTCCACATGACTCAGCACAGGCCGAGCTCCAGATCCCTCCCTGTGAACTAGGCAGCATCTGCTTCTGCCAGGAGCCACCTGGAGCCGCAGACCCCTGCGCCAGCAGAACCAGCTTGGGATCTTCGTGAAACTCCCAAGGTGATTCAGGTGAGCATGTTTGAACTGTTCGAGAAAAGTTGCTAGGGCATAACCTGCTAACTTTAAAAAATAGCTTCAGAATGTGACTTTAATTTCAAGGTGGTGATTTCTTGCACATTTTTAGGACTGTAACTGAGACCAGATGCCACCTGGGGTGAGGTGGACGGGGTGGCTGGCACTACCAGGGCGAGAGCTGCTGTGCGTGTTGACTAGTCACAGGGTGGCGTTGGCTGGGCCTCCCTGCAGTGCCTTGGCTCCTCCCTGCAGTGCCTTGGCTCCTCATTCTGCATGCCAGCTGGTCCCCATCCTGGCTGTGCAGGCCTCTGCCGCCAAGCTGCTGGAGGTGGCTGCCACCCATGTCCACTCAGCCTCTTGTCCTCAGGGTGCCCAACACTGCTGACCACATCTCCAGGAAAGGGAGGAGAGATTCCTTCCCTTCCTCCGCTTCCGTGAAGGCACTTTCCCTATGTCTCCTCACTCAGAACCCTATTGCTCAGATGTTCCTGAGCCCTGGGTCACACCCTCCCAATGTGACCAGCATTCCTACCTAATCTGGTGTCTCCATTCATCTTGGCAGGGCAACCTGTGGCCTCTCTGGCCTGCGCTGCCCTGGGTGTCCCTACCACCTGGGAAGCTACAGTGGGGGCCGGTTTTCCTCCTGCCTCCTCAACACCCCAAGCAGTACCACATCCCATGTCCTGGCACCCACATCCCATGTCCTCCTGGCACCCACATCCCATGTCCTCCTGGCACCCACATCCCATGTCCTCCTGGCACCCTACCACATCTGGGGCCCGTGCCGTGGGTGCCTCTTCCCGCTGGAGCTGAAGAAGTGGCAGCCCCATCACTCACAGACAGACCCTGTGAGGACACAGAGGACAGAGCGGAAGGGCTGCATGGGCGAGGGGGACCTTCTCGGGAGCAGATGCATTGCTGTCCCCAGGCTGCCAAGGAATGGCTGTCCCAGCTGAGTCTTTGCGGAAGCACAAGGGCCTGTGCCCCTGGCCACATCTGCTGCCAGCCTGCAGAGGAGGCTCCACACTTGCTGCCTTCCCTCATGGGAGCTGTCGCCCTCCCAGGGGGCCTATGGCTGAGCCCAGTCCTCGGAGGGCCTGGAGGTTGTGGCCCAGGTGCCTGGTGCCCAGAGTGATCCCCAGAACCTCTCCAGCTGTAGACAAGCACGGGGCTTGTCCTATGAGCCCCCCCAGGGAGCACCTGGAAGCTCCAAGGCAGCACCCAGCTGTTGTGTCATGTCCAACCCTGTGGGAGGTGCTGGCCCCTGTCCTGGAGGGAGGACATGGGCGCCCCTCGGGGACGAGTGGCAGGAAGCAGCTCCTTGTTTCTGCGGCTCCTGCCAGCAGCAGTGAGGTGCCAACTTCTGCGTCTTGCTTCTGGAATGGAATGTTTTAATTGAGATATTTAGTTAAGATAAACAAGACTTCCCATAAGGTCTCTTTTGCTGGAAAGTTAGGAGATCGAAAGGCTGGGAGGATGACATGAGTAGAATTGCAAAACTGAAACAGACCCTAGCAGGAACAAGGGCGGATGTGGCAGGGCCGGCTTGCCGGGAAGGCAAACTTGGGGCAGGCAGCACTCCCGGCGAGGCAGGGCAGGGTGGGGCTCGCGTGCTCCGTCAGAGGGAGGCCATGCAGCAGGCAAAGGGAGCCAGGGGAGCAGAAGGCCAGGAAGGCCCAGGCAGCCCTCACCCCATGCAATGCCCGAGCCTGGTCGGAGCTGAGCTGGCACAGCAAGGGAATGCGGACGCGCCTCCCTGGAGTGCCGTGTGGACTGCGGGAGCTCAGGGAAAGGCCCACATGCCCAGGTGCCACGGAGCAGGCCGTGCACTCAGAAGAGATCGCTGCTTTCCCTTCTACCCACTTAAAAATCACCTACTAACCTTTGTGTTTGAATATTGTTTTCCTTTAATGAGTGGTTGCTTTAAGCACCTATGAGTGCCTGCCAAGTTAGCACACCTGGAGGTTATTCCAGTGTTTCCGTGCTGGTCGCGGATTATTCAGCATGACTCAGTGGAGGCTGCCGGGAAGCTGAGGAATGAATGTAATTACGGTGGCTCATCGAAGAAGCTTGGGGCACCTTCTAGTTACATCCAGTTTGCAAAAGTCCTTCAGATACCTCTGTTCCCTCACAGTCCGCAGAAAGAAAGGCTAGTGCCTCATTCTGTGATACCAACGCAGGAGAGTCTTGGCATGTGAGTCTCCGGGCCACCAGAAGCACAACGTGATGGTCACCGAAGCAGTTCAGCTTCCGATTATAGGCCACAAAAGTAGCTCGGGGGGCTGGGGAGTTAGCTCAGTAGAATAGGTGCTTGCCTGGCAAGCGCAAGGTCCTGAGTTCA
>NDGN011427883.1:0-10708 GCA_002564285.1 Tympanoctomys barrerae | reverse complement strand
GCAGCTCTACTGTATCCTCATGGCACATGAAGTTTACAGAGGGGAAAAAAAAAAGCAAATTATTTACCTCCAGAAAACTTCAAAAAGAACTCAAGAAAATTTCCAGGATGGAAAGTCCTGGGTAGACTCACAGGATATTTAAAACCAGGCTCCTTTGAGTCACAGGGAGGAAGATTCCCAAGCAACTGACTAACAGCAATTTTTATATTGTTTATTATGCTGCAAAACCCTTTAGCAGCAGAATATTATGGTGTCCCTCAAAATATAAAAGAGGTAATTGGTATTTCTGTGGGGTTGTGACTAAGCAGGGTAAAAAAGGGGAGAGAGGATCCTGGGAGAAGCAGGTAGGATTTTAAGTAATGTGCCCTAGGACATGAGATCTGAAGGAAAATATTTAGAAGAACTCAGATGTCTGCAGGCTTTTATGGTTTGCTATACACACATTTTGTGCACAAGACCTAGCTTGTTAAACGTCTCGCGAGGCAAAACTGGGGACTGAGGATTCCTTCACATCATAGAGGGAGAAAATAGGCCCTTGTGTGTTCTGTGACACTGTAATCTCTGCAGGATTTATTTTGGAAAATAAAAATTTAGGAAAATATTTTCCTAAGACATAATTGAGGCTTCAAGTGGAAGGCACTTTCAATTTAGTAACACCTAAGTATGTCTTAGCCCACACACTCTGGACCGCCCTTCAGAAAGAGCCATGAAGAAGACAGTGGCGGTTCTTAGGCTCTGCTGCTCCTGGGGAAGGGAGCCCTGATATCCCAGGATAGTAGAGTCTTTTTTTTTTTTTTTTTTGTGGAACTGGGGATTGAATTCAGGCCCTTGGACTTCCCAGGCAAGCACTTATTCTACTGAGCTATCTCCCTGGCCCAGGATAGTAGATTCTTGTGGAAGCACTTAGTGACAAGCCATTATGATCTTGGGTTCTGTCCTTACTTGGGAGTGGCTATAACCTTGTATCTAAGAATCTAATCATAGACACAAGAATGTGGTTACAAACCAAGATAATGGGAAGGGAAAACAAACTTTAAATGTGTGTCTGCTTTAATGAAAACTCCCAGGCTCAGAATGATCCAGAAGATAAATAAACGAGTAGCCAGAGAGATATAAGCATTTTGGGGCAAGGAACAGCTTGGCCGTGATCCCAGAGAAAGCTTGCTTAACAAGGAATAGGTAGGGGCTTACATTTTAGGGACCACAACTGTGTATAGATGCCAAGGCTCCAGAGTGCCTTCTGCCTTTCTGACAGGTCACACTATTTCAGCTCCCGCTGCATGAGGCAGTCCTGAGAGAACCTTAGTCTTGGGGCACTGCTGACTCCCTGAGACTCCTCAGTACTGGAAGATCTCAGGAGCGCCTTGCAGAGTTGCTCACTTCCCCAAAGTGAGGCTGCCTGGGTGCTGCTCAGGTTTTTCCCTAGGCAGGTGACTTTCTGCCTCTTGTTCAGAGCAGCTCACAGGGCAGTGTGGAAAGTAGAGAACTGGCTTTCTGCAAGACCCTACCACACCCAGGCTTCTTCCCAAAATTTCTTGATTTCTTCTTCCTACTTAGCACATCTTCTAAAAAATTCACTTACAGAGTAATAACAGAAAAAGAAAGTGTAAAATGGAGCAGGAGGAGCCCTGCAGTTCTGTGTTAAAAATGCTGCTTGAATTTCTGTGCGCAGTGTTACAGTGAGTCACATTTTCTACAGTGTTTAAGCAAGCAACGGCTGTGATGTCAAAATTTTAAAAGCCCAGCCTCCAATCAAGGTTTGAGCAATGACAGTGTTCCATTGAACTGAAAAGAACTTGCTTTTCAACTGAGGAGAGGAGGTATTTCATGTGTGGCACGGAGAAAACACCACACACATCGCATAATCTCAGAGAAAGCAACTTTCACCTCCTCTTTGTCTTTTCAAAGTATAACAAATGCATCCAGGTCTCTTGACAGACGGAAACTTAGCTGATGTGTTTGTGTTTGAACCTTCACAATGCTGCCTCTAAGGACTTGAAAGAAAACGAAAGTCTAGGAGGTAAGTCTGTGTTTTGCAGAATCTAAGGCTGCATGTCTTCCCTTACACAGAAAAGAATTTTTCTCCTTTCTCCACACTTAAACTCTTTTGGTAGCTAAGCACATGAACATATTAGCCGAAGGGAGGATCCCAAAAGCATAAAACACTTCATCAAAAGAACTTTGAGTAGGAACTGCCTCAGACAGCTTCACCAAGAAACAATGACACATTCAAGGCATTCAGAACAAGTGGGGGAGAGAGTATCTTACCTGTATTTCTTTCACCACTCCGTTATTCATGTGCTTTTCATCGTGAGAAGTGTTGCTCTGCTTCTTGCAGTTGTGGAGAATCCCATTGCCCACGGTGTCACCTCCAGGGTTAGCCATTTGTAGGAAGTGATAGAGCCTGACAGTGTCCCTTCCACAAAGTGTCCCTGAGTTTTGATTTTCAGGTCGGTAAAGTGATGGGATCAGTTGCCTCGGCGCTGAGTTCTTAAAGGAATCCTACCAATCAGGCTTTTCCAAAAGAAGAGCTACTGAGCAAATAAATAGTTACCTTTATACTCCTCACCCCTTCTCAGACTGTGGATTCCATGGCAACAAACCTGCTCCCAAAACTAGAAAGGAAGTTGGTTATGCCAGGTCATCTTTGTGGCTGAGGAAACGTGGGGTCAGTAAAACACAGGGACAGACTGTAAGGAGGAGGGCCGGGAGGCGGAGAATCTTTTAAAGACACACACACACACACACACACACACACACACACACACACACCCTACTCCCAGAATCTTTTAAATACTATGCAGCTGATTTCAAATTGGCTTCTCTCCCTTATGCCCTCCCTCCTCCTCCTTCCTTCACATAATTATAGTTTTTGGTTGTTAATCAAGTCTAATAGTCATGATTTGTTTTTGCTGTAAAATGACGTTCAGAAGTGATCGCTAAGGTCTAGTGGGGCAAGGAAGTGAAAAGTTACTGTTTAGGAGTACAGAATTTCAGTTGGGGTGGAAGAAAAAGTTATGATTAGGGACTGTTACACAGCAATATAAATATACTTAATGCCACTGAACTGCATCCTGAGAGAAGTTAAAATGGTAAATTTTATGTGTTGTTTAGCATAATAAGAAATAGCAACAAGATTCAAAACCCACATTTAAATATATAAACTTACCTAATATTTACAATCAATGATATAAAAAGGAATCCTAACCCATCAAGAATTATAGTAAGAGAGAAAAATAGGAAACTATATTTAATTTATCCTCATGAATGCATTATCTTTATTACCTAACTTTGGAAGGCCTCTTTATGTCTCGGTTTTTCCCTCCTTGAAATGAAACATTTATTAATGGAAATAATACTGTGGCTTGGGTCTGTTGATGTAGGTATTGTGAGGAAGATAAGCAATTACAGTGTCCCAGTCCTAGAACATTTCTGGTTTACTTATTAACTCTTGTTCCTTCCATGCACAAATCACCAGAGCTCTGTTTCTTCCTGTTATCATCTACGACAGCATAATCTGTTGGAGAATGTTAACCATTTACAGCCTGTTGAGCCCTTTCCAAGCCCACCTTTGTGGTTTGCCTGGGTTGGAGCTTAAAAAAAATGACACACCCAAATAATAGGGAGCTTCAACATAAAGTTCTTTTTTAACCTTCTCCTGTCTCTCCTTCTGTCTCTCTCTCTCTCTCCACCCCCGAGGAAGGTCATACATACTAAAAACTCCTTTTCTTAAGTAAGATGTAAAGCCAGTACATGTACTGTAATAGTCCCCAGAATTTTTGTTTTAGAGATAATAATGATGAACTTCTCAGAGTTACCTTGGCTGAAGTAGGTTATAAGACTTCCGTGTTAGAAAGGGTCCTGCCCCTTACCTGGAAGAAAGTCCTGCTGCTAGAAGAAGAATCTAAATGTACAGGTTTCACTGGGTTTCTCTGCACAATGCAAAAGTTTAGTATAAAAATACATATTTTGCTCTGGGTCTGTGAGTCTTCCTTTAGAAGAGTCCCGTGTTCTATGATAAAATAAATTTATTGCGTTTTTCTTTTGTTAATGTGTCTTTTCATATCAGATAAGTAATGGCTGGTCACAACCCTTTATGTTAAACAGAGGATCTTGGCTCCCTTTTCTGCACTTAGAGCAAATCAACATCTTTTTTTTTTTTTTTTTACATCTGACAATTAGGAAAGAAACCCATTTATTGGATCATTAGACACAAACAAGCAGGCAAACAACCAAACAATAAAAGATAGTGCCGATTGCCAGAGCCTCATTTCCTGGCTCTAAGCTCTTTTGTTGGATGTGTTTCCCCCACAGAATGTTGTGGCTTCCAGAAGAGATTATAAGAAGGCTTCCCCAACCATGATTTTTATGTGAGGGTCTCCATTGTTTTCCATCCCAAAGAGTGGTAGAGGAGTAAGATAAGGTTTTGTGTCATATGAGAAGACAGACTACATGACTCAGAACATTTTTGCATCATTCCCAACCTGTGCCATTAGAACAGGACAAACTTTTCACTGGCCTCTCTGTCCCACAGTTGTCACATGGGTGCCAGATTATTTCTTTTTTATCTTAGGCAATATTGAGAGGGAGAACTGATTACTGTTGGTTTCACTCCCTTGTGTTGCTTAGAAAGATAAGTTGAAGACATTGTATTATTTTAACTGAGCTCTATTATTCTGTAGAAGATATAAATGTTATTTTTTGGCACTGGGATTAAATCATCAAATTATGTACTCACTTTCTAAAGCTATTTTTGTTTCTTCTTTTTCTCTTTCACTTTTTCTTTCTCCTTTCTTTTCATACTTCACACTTCTTTTTTTTCCTTGCCATTCTCCTTTCTTCTGTTCCTCATTTTACTTACTTTTTAATTACTTATTTGTTTTTACAAGGGTACAAAAGCACCTGTAAAGAGAACACCCCAAAATGGTAGAAATATATTTTAATATTTATCCTTAATCCTAGGTGCCAAGCCAGGTAATCACACAGATACTGTGAGGCAATACCAATCACATGCTCCCGCTCTTGAACATTTTTATTTTATTTGCTATATTGAAATGTGTGCTTCGTGTGCACAAGATCATTGTAATGTACCAACAATTTGATATTAAGTACTACTGGTATGCTTAGTCAGGGATAGTTTTTTTTTTTTTAATGTATTTAAGACAGGGTCTACAGGTGTACAGGGTCTCACTATGTAGATCAAACTCATAGTGATTCTCCTGTTTTCAGCCTCCCAAGTGCTGGGATTACAGGTTTACACTACCACGTCCACTCTCAATCATTGTGTCAGTGTGCCCCAGGGGTGCAGCTGGCCCAGCACACTGGGAATCAAATCCTGGCCACTGCACTTTACCTAAGCAGGCACTTTAGTCTGCTGAGCTATCTGGCTGGCCCTAGGGATAGTTTTTTTTTATATTCATATTATCTTTTTCTTTTCTTTTTTTTTTTTTTTTTGTACTGGGAATTGAATTCAGGACCTTGAACTTGCCAGGTACCATTGGTGCTGCTGAACCATATCTCCAGCCTCTTTATTCATACTATCTATAGTAAAAGTCAATGTGGAGTTCTATTCAAGTGTGGTAGCTTTAAGGGTTGATACAATACAAAAACATAAACTAAATATTGAGCAAGATTTCATGTTATTTAATAACTGAGTAAAACTTTGAAAAGATGAAATGAAGTAACCAGAATGTGCCAAACAAGAATGGTAAGAAGGTTCTGAATTGAAGGAGGAAATTGTAGAAAAACATGAGCATGATATTCATGTGACTGATCTGCCTTTGGAGTACAAGATGGCAAAGTCAACAATCTCAACTATTTTGAAGAATAAAGATATCATCAAAGGAGCTGGTACAGCACAAGGAGTAATGATGTGAACCAAACAAAGGACACAAGTGCTGCAAGAGGTGGAAAACCTTAGTTAGTGTGGTTGAATGAGAAATAGCTGGCAGGTGATAGCATTGCTGAAGCTAGGATATGTGAAAAAAACAGGAAATTGTACAGTGACTTACTGCAAGAAAAGCAGCTGTACAAGTACAACAAATCATAAATGGAAAGGCAGTGGAGTGTGGTTTGATAAATTCCACAAGAGAAGTGGCATCCAGAAGTATGATAAGTCATAGTGAGTCCTCTAATTCTGACAAGGCTGCTATACAAACCTACAAAAAAATTCTTGGAATTCACAGAGACAGAAAAGTACATTGCTCAGTGTGTTCAACTACAATGCAATAGGGCAATTCTGGAAGAAGATGCAAAACAAAACCTATATCATTCAGGAGGAAGGGTACTGCCAGGGCACATGCCCATGAAGGACGGACTGATCCTTTTGCTACATGCAAATGCAAGTGCTGATCTAAAGATTTAGCCACTGCTGGTGGACCATTCCTAGAAAAAAATACTTGAAGTTATTGCTCCTGCCTATTGAATTTTTATCATTTGACCAATATCTTGCAAAGTTCCTTTTGCCATGGAAGGTCATGCATTTATTGTGAAATGCATTAATCCTGAGGAAGAGTTCAACAAATTTTGTCAAGCCTTTTATTTGTTTAAAGATTAAGCTGCAAGGTGTTTAACTGTGACCTTTCCTTTGCGTGAAATGTGGGTGGATCCCACTTGAGTACTTTTTACTATGTACATAAGAATTCTTGATTTCTTTATGATGGCACGACTTCTTTGATGCTTTTTTCCTGCTCTGAATTTGTGACCATGATGCTTTGTAACATTTTCTCGAATATCTTGTTTGAGTCAACACACTAGGTGAGTAGAATTAAGGGCAGGATGGATTTATATAATCTGTGAATCTAGCACAAGATGAAAATGAGCTCTCAGCATCAAATGTGAACATTACAAACACACAAGAACTCTGTGCATGCCCCTTTCAGTCTGGTCACCACTGCTCTGATTCTTTTTGTCTGGTTTCTTTTACTCAACATTGTGATTGTGAGATGCCTATATTTTTGCATGGAATTGCAATTTATTTATTGTGATTATTTATTTATTGTATGCAATCTTAAAATCATTATTTCTAAGTGCAGAGTAACATTTGAACTTCATTTGCTCAAATTGCAAATGGTTACATGCACATGTACACTGTAATGATAAAATTTGTCTCCCCTGGAAAGAGATGGGGAAGAATGCTTATTGGGTTTTGAACTTGGAATATGGGGCTGACTACCCAGTAACTACCAACTGTCAAATCCGCAGAGGACATTGAAACTCTTAATTACACTACCTTGAGTTTCAAATGGCTATATTTTTCTCTCTCATGAATGAACTCATGCAGATGACTTTAGCTGATGATATACTAAATCTAAATACTATATAAGTTGTTTTTCTAATTCTGGGAATCTGGTGACTTTTTGTAAATTTTTTTTTTTTGTATTTAGTACAGGGTCTCACTGTGTAGTGATTCTCCTGTTTTCAGCATCCCAAGCGCTGGGATTACAGGCGCATGCCACCATGTCCAGTCTCAATCACAGTCTCAGCACACCCTGAAGGTGGGGACAGCATGGCAGGCTGGGGATAGAATCCCTGACCCTTGCATTTGTCCAAGCAGGTGCTTTAATCCACTGAGCTACCCGGCTGGCCCTAACTTTTTAAATTTTATTTTCAACTCATTTACTTTCTACTTCTTGCCATGTTGTGAAATGATAGTTATGGAGAAATCACAGGAAAGTGAAAAACTTACAGAAATGAGACACAAGTAAGACATATATCAGTGGTACCTTAGCTTGTTTGAATGCAATGTCAGTAAACATTTGATTGTAATGTTTTTGAAGCTTCTAAGAATGCATTAAAACAGCATTGTTGATACATAATTCATGTGCTGTATAATCAATCTGCTTAAAATATACAATTTCATGGTATTCAGGAAATGTAGTTTCTATGGGCTCTGACGTCCTCATGCTTTTTTTGGGTTGCAGAAATGACCTGTGTTGTGAGCATATAGTAAGAGAAACAGTGTGAGTTTTTTTTTTCACCCTGATAGTCCCAGAGATTTATAGGCAGGGATGCAGTCATTTGAATAACTCTGTTTAACATTTTAGGAACTGCCGAACTACTTTCCACAGTATCTGCATTGTTTTCTACTCCAGCAGCCGTGCGTGAGGTTTCTTCGAACACTTGCCATGTCTTCACTAACAATTGTTATTATTTTAAGAAAGAATTTCTGATGACAAATCAGTCACCTACTTTGTTTAATTTTTTTTTTCTGGCAGAAGCGGGGATTGAACTCAGACCCTTGTGCTTGCCAGGGAAGCACTTATTCCACTGAGTCATCTCCCTGGCCCCTGTTTAAATGTTTAGGGTTTGGAATTTATACTTGTTGTGAAGCTATTTTTAAATAAATAGTTTTCTAAAAGGTAAATACATAATTTTCTAAGGAGCAAAATCAAAGTACTCACAAATGACCTTGCAATCAACCAGAGTAGGAGAATGGTTGCTGGCTGATTGGCCCCTGGTTTTATTAGAAGCCTGAACAAAAGCAGTCTAAGAAAATAAGCCTCCTAATGTGTGCTTGTCGGTTCTGGGCCCGAGGCTAGAACAGTTGTTGTGTGAAGCTTGAACAGGAGTTCAAGACAAGCTGTATTCTGCTTATGGCTATAAGATAGATGGAAGATATCGGGCAGTTCAAGGAAAAATGTATCCCCCAACTATTTTGCTTGAGGGAATATTCTGTGTCATTAATAGCCCCAAGACTCAAACCACGTGTGCATTCAACATGTAAAGTTGTCATAACATTTTTCATGTTGGAAAACTAAACTGCCACAGACAAATATCCAACAACTGGACACAGTTGTTGGAAACAACCGGACACAGTCCAACAACTGTCTGTCCACAGTGCAGTGACTGGAGAATAGTGTTACATCTATAGAATGAAACATTCGGCAAGAATGGCTGAGAATGAATGATTTTAGAGTTCAAGACAGACTTGGAGGAATGCTTGAGAATGGCAAGTGAGAAGAAGCTGAAGACTAATGGGACAAGACAAAATTATTTTGTAAAAATACTACAAAATATACATGTTTGTGCAGTCATTGCACAAACAGGATTCTTTGGCTATAAATGGGGGAAAAATTACTAAATATGCTTTCTTAATGGTGTTATGCAGTTGCTATTATTGTACAATTTTGACAAGAATTTAATATAAGAGTGTGTAGCATTTTAATGGTCCATGAATTTTCCCAAAGTATTTATACACATAGATTTAAACACAAAATTCTCTGACAAAGTGTTAAGCAGAAAACTATTACTAATAAGCCTATTTCATCTAATATCAAGCAGCATATAAAATTTTTACTAACAATTCTACTTATGTAGTTTCTTTTGCATTTTTATTTATTTATTATTATTTTTTATTGAGAAACATAGCAATGAGACCGTTTCAAAACCAATTAATAGGACAGTTTCAATAATCAACACATTGCATATTGTTGTCTTTGCAGTGGTCATTCATAGTACAAGATGCAGACATGATATCCTGTCCAAACACCATTAGTACAACTCTTTCTTCTCATTGAATTAAAAGAAAGTAGCTTTATATCTATCCTAACTAATTTGTATATACAGATACAAAATGGTCCTTCATTTGTATCCCCTTTTTTGTTTAGTTTTGTCAGAGATGGATATCCCATTGCCATTTAGATATTATGTAGTTTCTTGAAGGGTCTAAATACTTGCAAAATAAATCAGTGAAGAGTATTTACATTTTAGATTGCATTTTTGGTGTATGTGAGGAGTGCTTTTTAATATTTTTAAAAAATTGCATAGCATCCTTGATCTTTTCACTAAAACAACATGTTCCCATTGTAGTTCAATAGTCAGTTTGTGTGTTAAAGCAAAAAAAGAATGAGAACCCTTTCTTTGTGACATTTACAAATTTCTAAACTTCAGTTTTAGTGAGTAAAATGCTGTCACCCCATCTGTTTACATCCAAAGAGGTGGGGCAGAAGCTAGAAGCAGTGCACAGAAAGGTTGGTAACATACCACAATTGTGACCCTGTTTATACCAGTCCAACTTGCTCTGCTGGAAGGGTGAGGCTCCCATGGACTTTGGGCCCTGCTTCCTGATGACAGCTGAGATAAGTGTGCTTGGTTATCCAACACTGGAGATGTACAGAGGATGGAGGAAACCCTTCTGGGATACATTGACATTAGGTTCTTGTATGAAAAACCTGATGTATAAGTGAAGAGCCAAATTAAATATAGATAATCTGAGATAGGGAGCTGTTTTTTCAAATGGGAAGGGAATTAAGAGTAGGAGGGAATGAGAGGATGGAAGAGAGGGAAACAAGTTGAAAAATATTGCGAAAAATGGGATAGATATTTTGCAAATGGGAAGGAGACCAAGAGAGGGAGGGCAAAAAGAATTAAGGTGTGTTATGTCCATGTACCAACTTTTCATGTTGAATTGAATCACTGTGTGCTGCACACATGTTCTAATAGATGTGAACACACATAAAAAGCGGTTGGTATCTGAGCCCAAGGGTCTATCTTGGGTTTTGATCCTAAGATTCAGGTGCCCTTGTCCCAGTATCTGAAAAAGGACCTGAAGAGTTAGCCAAGGAGGCTGATGGAGTGTCTTTATTTTTTAGGATTTGTGTGTGTGTGTGTGTGTGTGTGTGTGTGTGTGTGTGTTTGCAGAGTTTCACTACACAGCCCAGACTCGTAGTGATCCTCCTGATTTCTGCCTCCCAAGTGCTGGGATTAC
>NDGN011427882.1:0-16226 GCA_002564285.1 Tympanoctomys barrerae | reverse complement strand
TTTTTTGCTGAGGTTTGAGGTCAAATAGAGCAAACAGAGTGCAGAGAGGTTTTTTTTGGTTGATATAAAGATCTCTTTAGCTATGTTTTGTTTTCCAGTGATGCATTCTTGGCTTCATTTGTCTAGAGTTATTATTTACATTTTCAGTCTATTTTATTTAATTGCACTGGGCCTTCACACTGTGGTGTAAGAAGAGAATTTCTGCTTGCAATAACAACATATACAGAGGCAAACATGCACAAATTGTAAATATTAAAATTTATTTTGAGAATTTCGCCTTTTTGTCAATACCCCTTGCAGACTATACTATACATCTGTGTGTAGTTAATCTGGCATGTGGAGGGATGAGAAGAAAGACAGGGCAGAAAGAATAGATAATTTCAGAGTACCATAAGAGAACTGTCACTAGGTACCATGCAGAAAGGAAGTTGGATTTTATTGCGGTCATTTTTATGGGTAGAATAAAATGCTAGTTTTGAGGAAGTTTGAGAGAGTATTTTTAGAGTGAGGAGAAAGTACAGAGTGTGGAATTGTATTTATAGTTTGAAGGAGGCTCTGAGATTGGTACTACTTGTTAATGCATTTGTAGGTAATTTTGTTTGGATCCACTAAGCTGAATTTTATTAAGGATTATCCTGACATTCCTTAAATAGTACTATTTAACTTATAACACTGGTTAATTCTTTTTTTGTTTGTTTGTTGTTTGTTTTTTGCGGAACTGGGGATTGAACTCAGTCCCGTTTGCCAGGCAAGCACTTATTGTACTGAGCTATCTCCCAGCCCCATAATTCTTATTTTCTAATGTACTTATAAAAATTCCTGTTATATTTATGTCATTAGCTATGTGGTGGAGAGGTAAGAGGAGATGAGATAATGAGGATTATAGGAGAACAAACAGTGGGGAAGGAAGAGGTCAAATGATTGGAGAGAAAAATAAACCAAAAGAGTGACCAGGTCAAAGGAGAAAATCTTCAAGTAGAGTCTGTTAATCAACAAATACCAATAAAGAAGCAAAAATCAAAAGAACAAAAGGTATTAAAAATATAGAATCTAAAAAGAAAAAAAATGATACTAACCAAGAGGATCTGAACAAAGAGGCAGATATTATCTTATTTTATTCCCAACAATCTCATAAAGCAGATACTATTTCTGTTTTCCAGAAAGAAGTTTAGGGCTAAATAAAATTAACTTCCACAAGACCACACATCCAGTTACGGTGAATTCATAAGAATCAGTGAAGTAATTGACAAAGTGATTACTAAATCTAATGTGTGCCCCATTAGGGGCAATGAAAGGACATTCTTTCTTTTAGCCTGTAAACAGAGGAAATCCAGCTCTTTTTGAATAGCATAATGAGAGTCAGGGAGTGAAGGCAAGTATTTCTGCTTTTGACTGATTGGAGTGAAATTACTAGACACACCAATGCCTCATTGTGGCAGGCTTTTTTTTTTTTTTTTTTTAAGGTTTAGGTACTACTCTTGACATTGTTTTAGATGTTCATGTCCAGGAGAGCTGAAGAATTGGGCTTTGCCTTGCTATACCAGTTGAAAGAGTAGGAACATTGACAACTGCAAGAGAAATTGACTCTGAATTTTATTTGAAACACCATTTCTGGGCAAATGTGCTTCATACAACTATTTTAGATTGTGAGAACTCATGAATTTTGATGCTATGATGGGAGTATCCCTTCAGTTTCATCACTGATCTGACCTTAACATCTTAAAGTTTTAGCCAATGTGGTATTTTGAATATGAAAATATTTGTTATTCAGTGTACCTATGTAGGTTGCAGAAAAGTCCAACAATGACTCCTCTATACAGTTTTTAACGGAGTAATAATGAGCTACAACCCAGAGGGAAAAATAATCAATTATATAATATTACTGATTATCATAAATGAGAGCTTATAAAAATGTTTAACAGATTAGAATTTTTCTGAGTTTGTTGCAGTTTGCAAGAATATTGACATGAGGTTGAATTGCAAAGATAAAAAACCCTGACTGTCTCGTGTTCTGCTATGAAGAAGTTTGGTTATTGCCTTAGTTTCAAAAGAACAGTTCGCTAAGTATTTCAAAATGTCTGGCTGGCTGCACTTGTCATTCTTTTTGGAAACTTCTTTGTTATCCTTATGGCACATCCCTCCGGCATGTGTGACCAGCTGCCAAGCTAAACCCTATGGAATAAGAATTCTTTCATCCTTTTGTGTGGTGTGTTTCATTTTCAGAGTTTAGATGATCCTCTTCAGCAGCAACAGTAGCAGCAGTCATTGTTAGTTTCAATAGGTGACCTGGATGCACAAGAGTAGTCATCATATCTAGACAAGCTCCCCAAGTCCTTCCTTGGTGCCATGGTGCTGTGTGTTGGATCACTTTCACCTGCTGAATTAATTACTAGAGAAAAGGGGAAATAAACTGTACCAAAGAAATCCAGTAAAAGTACTTGAACTTCACTGATGCCTATCCTATTGTTTTCTTAACTTTATAATCTATGTTTAATTATTCTGATAGTATAAAGAAAATAAACTGAAAGTCATGTTAAATCCCTTATTTTATTTAGCAAAAGCATCAAAATGTTATTGTGTAACATAGAATAACTTGTTTGGTATATCATAGTTGAAAAAAAGTTTTGGTTATTCTTTCTGTGTCTTCCCTAATATTTTTATTTCAATCACTGCCAGGACTCACTATATGAAACTGCTTGATGTTCAGAATTTATCTCTTGTCATAGTCCACATTTCAGCATTAGTTTTCTCTGAGGACTTTTGCTTCTTGTAGTCTCAATTTGATCTCACTCCTAATGCCTATAATATATAATTTATAATTAATCAAGAAAATCATTGGTGCGACTAATTTAGGGTCTTCCTTCCTGTTCATAGATTAAATCCAGAGATTGTACATGTTATGCATATATCCTGCAAGTGAACTACACCCCATCCCAAACTTAGGCTCATACATTTTAGTCTTGTAGTTTTTAAAATGACCTGCAATGACTTTAACACCCTCTGTCAAAAATGTAAACCAGGATTTGTAGTAATAATAATGTATATATGGTGAAAGACAGTTTTCAGAGTATAATTTTCATATAATTTTGGTCATACATCTGTGAGATGGAATTGATTATTTCTCTTATCCTAGGTGAAGATCTTGGAGTACAGAGAGGTAAAGCGAATACCCCACAACAAAAAGCAATATTGACTATACCAGAACTTTAAATTCTGGATTTTCCTTATAGAAAATATACAGCCTACCCTACTAGGGAGAAAGATTTTTTTCTTAAAAACTAAAATTCATCATGTAGAGATGTTTATTTTTTTGTGTATACATGTGTACTATATATATTCGTGATTTTAGCTAATGTCTTTTCAAGCTTGGGTTTGAGGTAGAATTTAGTAATTTTAATTTTTATTCAGTGATGAAGTCTCATTATTCCTAATTAAAAATAAGCATTTTTATTTCTCTTCTGTATAGAATGTATATCATAAACCTGTATAGCAAATTTGCTTGTATTTATCAATTGTAAGTCTATACTGTTAGAAATCTAGTCTGCATATTACATGGTACTCTTTGCAGTTGGACAATGATGAAAATATGGTAGGAGCATTCTTGGTTAATTCAGGATAATAGGATGCTCTCTGGAACAAATGGCACGTTTCTTTATGCCTATTTTCTTGCCGGTATGCTGACTTAGAGTGATTTGTGTCTGCTTTCAAATATATTTATGACATTTTCAAATGTACAACTGTAATTTAATTATGGAAATTGGTAAAATGTAAGTACAAACATAAGAAGTTGATGATTTTTATGAAACTTAAATGTTTTAGCAAAACTGTTAAAAGGTGAATCAATTTAAAAAAATCTGGATAGCTGTGGGCTGCACAACAATGAAAGATTTGTGATAAAGGAGGAAGATGGATGTAAAAAGTCTTGTGGGTTTCTTCATTCAGCTTGCTTTCCAGATCCCTTTAAACTTTCAGTGACTTTAAATAAACCAAAACTGGAGATTATTGGTGATATATTTTGAAATACTCTAAACAAGAATAAGACTATATACATAAAATTGAATAGCAGAAACCACAAATCATTGATAGCCCTTACGTCTCCATCACAGGGTTTGAATATAGGTATCTACTTTTAAATTTCAATTTTAATAAACTATTTTAAAATTGTTTTAAGTCATTTTTATGCCTAGCTTTTTTGATGTGTAAAATTGATATTAAAATAATTTGAGTTGCTAGGATTATTACTGTTTTTGAATAGATGAAGGTTAAATGATGTATATAACATCCAGAACAATTCCTAGAATGAAGACATAAAAAAGTTGTCATTAGTCAGTAATAAATCCTTTTCATCTCATTGAAATTATCTGGTTTAAATCTTACATGCACTCATTACAGACATGATATTTTGGGTTATTGTTGCCTGCTATTAGAATACTTTAGCAACAGGACACAACTAGTTTGGGTTAGCAGAGAAATTCTGCTTCCTATCCCCACCCTACTCCAGGAAATGCAGAGGGCTAAAATTAATATGTTACATAAATGAAAGGGCCATGTGGTATCTCACCTGAATCCTATCAGATGAGATTCAGCATGTTGAGGGTATTATGGCTATAGATAGAATCCTGTCAGAATGATTGGGATAGTTAAAGGTGTATTAGTAAAACAAGTGGCATGTTTACACCATACCTGCTCTCCATGAACTTATGGCTAGGAAATTTTTACACCAGCTTTCAATTAGCATAAACACTTTTACACAGTTCTTTCCTAACAATAAATAGAGGACAAATAAAGGAAAAATGAATATTTTTAATATTATGCTTCTATATATCATCATTTGTTTGTGTTCTTCTTTTTACTCTATAATTTTATTTCTTACCCTGATTTAAATTTTACCTACTTTTATCTTTAGCTGTACATTTTCCATAGACTTTTAAAATATGAACACAAGTATAGAACTTTTAAAAACTAGATAGTATCTCAAAATGGTTTGTTTTATGCTATACAATGGTACAATTATATATTATTTATACAATAATGTAGTAAATCAGGTTTCTACAGTTTGGGGATGTACCCATCATACCCTTTTGTTAAATCTTCTATTTTCAAGGTGGTAAACTTCAAAGCTAGGAAACATGGCAGGGCAAAACCATACATTTATGTACACAAGATGGTTAAGGCAATGGTCTTGAGAGTCTGCATCAGGTTTTTGAAACTAGCAGTTAGTTGGTAGAATTCTCAGCCTGACTCACTGTATATGCTAATACCTATGAACTAACCAACTGCATGGAGGATAGTAATGTGTAATACTAGGACCACGTTTGGAATGCCTGTCATTCTGGTCTTATAAATGCATATTGCTTCTAATGTCATATGAAGTGTTGCTATACTCTCTCTCTCTCTCAAGGAAATGTCTGTTTAAAAAGTAATAAAACGAGAGACAAAAAAGAGCTTTTTTCTTTATATGATTTCTTAGTTGTGAACATGATATTCAGAACTCTTTGGTAATCACCCTTCTAGGCTGAGAGACAGTCTCAATTTGGACATGGTTAGAGTTCTTTCTTTTTTTTGCTCACATCCCTAGGATAATCCTTTCTCTTGATATTTTAAATTATAGGTTGTGGATTAAGGCATTTCTGTAACTGGCCCTGCATGCATAGATGCATAACAAAATGTTTTTAAATGATTAGTGTATCACTTTCTTTTGCAACAATAAAATTGGAGCACATGAAGATATTGACGTTACTACATCTTAGTGGCTAGCACATCATGGAATGTGAGATTGATGTTGAAAAAGAAATGTATTATTCTGGTAGGTGTATGCATATGTGTGTTTCTGTGTGTGATGATGCTGTTCTAGTTTGTTTAGAAGGCAGTAGTTTTGGAAGCATTACAATGGTATGAAAGGCTGTAACTTGATTAGGTTTCTTGTTAAAAAGATTTTAACTTTGCAGTTTTGAAGGGATGTGTTATGCAAGACAACCTAACGAAAGGAATACTAGCAATAGGAACATTTTCCTTATTTTTCAAAACAGTAATTTAAAAGATACAGTATATACGCTCCTGTAATGTTGAATTTTTTTCTGCTTCCTAGTTAAATATTTAACATATTTCCAAAGACCAGATTGATGTTACATACAAAGACCTATTAAAATTTATTTTTGTGTGTGTGTCACACACACACACATAATTTTAAAAATAAGTATGCCTGAAATTTTGACTAAGTTGAACAGCTGTAATATATTCCATGTAATTATTGATTTTATTAAGAAACAAGCTATTTCTGCCTATTTCTAATTTCATTTGATCATTCATTAATTTATGGTATACCCCTTATGTTGGGGGTTGTATTTAGCATTGTAGGAAAAACTGGAATGGTTAAGATATGGTACTTGAGTGATAAACATCCAAAGGTTATTGGTAGTGTACAAAATGTTAGTTTTGCCTTTTACTGTAATTGTTATGTCTTAGTTATTTCATATCCTAAAATATGTTGTTATTCTCATATATTTAATTTATATCTTTAGTATTCTGGTTGCTGAATTTCATGTACTACTAATAATTTTAAACAAATTGTAATTCTGTTTAAAAGTACAAAAATATAAGAGTATATACTTAAATGTATATTACAATAAAAACTAATTTTTTTATTAGTATTTTTTTTCCTGTGGAACCAGGGATCGAACTCAGGCCCTTGCACTTGCCAGGCAAGCATTTATTCTACTGAAGTAGTATTGTTTTTAATCATGTCATGCCCCTTCATTTGATTCTATTTGGGTAAAGAGAAGGGAAAAGATTGGTATTTGGTGATCAAAATTCAGTATGTAGAAACCCAATAGTACACTTTTGATTTTTACCTGATTTCTAATTCAATAAAATGCAAATAGGACTATGAAAGATGGAGACAGAAGGAGGAGATACCTCATATGTGCCACACTAAGAAGCGAGAAATGAAGTGGTATCTATTAAAGTGCTTTAACTTAGGAAATGACTGCTTAGTTCTGTTTAGAAAAAAATAATACTTCAGTAAATGAATGTGGAAGAAGTATAAAGAGATGAGATTCATGTGTAAGTGATCAGTTAGAAGACAAGTTATAGCATTCAAGATGAAATATATTGACAGCCTGAACTGTAACAGTTACTGTGAATCTGTGAGCTGCATAATGAAAGATGGTTTAAAGAGACTATTAGGTGGAACTGATAAAATTGGGGATTACCTATGTAGAATTTGGGAGTTGAGTGCTGTTAAGAAAAAGAATTTCAGATGACTTTTCGAGACTATTTTAAGAAAAATTTTGGACAACCAGAAATAGGGAGGCAATAGAAGGGGAATTAAATATGATATAAATAATTCAGTTGAATTTCAAACATAAATTTACTGTGTTTTGAGAAAACTTGATAATATCCTGAGACCTGAAAGTAAAAATTGGGGTAAATTTGGTATAGTGAAGCAGTCTGAGGAAAGTGTGTTTAATGGCTATTATGGCTTATATTGAGATATATCCTCAAAGCCTCATGTTCTCCGAGGTGGGGCTTTTCACAGGTGGTTGAATCTTGAGTATGTGATGCTGGGATTGGTTCATGGCATAATGCTAGGATTAACTGTGTACCACCCTGTGTGTGAGTCCTATCTTCCCTAAGGGTGGATAATCTGGATAAGGTATAAGGGCTAGAAAGTTTATAGCTTGTCATTTGCTGCTTCATTGTTTGCTGCTTACTGCCTTCTGCTTCCTCTGAGCTACTTTTTCTTTTTAATGCCCTTTTGTCATGTTGCCCTGCCTTAGAGCCAGCCAACCAACTAACCTATAATAAACCTTCCCTCCTGTAATTTTGGGTATCATGTATTTTATCTCAATAACATGAAAATTAACACAGACGATGGGAGTTTATTTTATTTTTAATGTATTTGGTACAGGATCTGCAGGGTCTACAGGGTCTCACTGTGTAGATCGGACTCATAGTGATTCTCCTGTTTTCAGCCTCCCAAGTGCTGGGATTACAGGCGTGTGCCACCATGCCCAATCTCAGTCACCTTCTCAGTGTGCCTCAGGGGTGGGACTGGCACAGCATGCTGGGGATTGAACCCTGGCCACTGTGCTCTGCCTAAGCAGGCACTTCAGTCCACTGAGCTATCTGGCTGGCTCCAATGGGAGATTACTAGAGATTAGGAAATTACTGTAGAACACAGGAGCTTGTCGAACTCATTGTTTTTCAGATTTTCTTTCACAAAGATTTCTACAACTTTCTTATTTATAAGAAAAGCTGGATAATAAAAGCCCTATGATTTTAATGACATGAATAATATGATTGTATCTGTAGGATTAGCATCTTAAGAAATTTTAACAGCAAACTTTTAAACTTTGCAATTGGACATATTTTCTCTTGCTCTTTCCTCATAAAGGACTAAAAGTTTAAGACTGTAAAACATGAATGCACTAGCATAAGTAAGAAGCAGTGACATATAAAAAACATAAATTTTTAGGGAAAATAAAGGAGAAATGAGAATGAATGAGAAAGTTGAGTACAAATGACTGGAGAGTGTTAGGGCAATGAAAAACAAGTGAGTTTATGATTTAGAATTTTTTTTCTTTTTTGTATGTATTTGGTACACAGTCTCACTGTGCAACTCATACTCATAGTGATCCTCCTGTTTTCAGCCTCCCCAGTGTTGTGATTATGGGCGCATGCCACCACACCCAGAACCTAGGGTTCTGGCTGGTGCAGCATGTAGTACTTAGGATGGAACCCCAGTCCCTGCATTTGCCTAAGTGCTTAGTCTGCTGCACTATCTCCCTGGCCCGATCTAGATGTTTAGATTTGGATAAAGTATGTCCCGTGGATAACAAACATTGATGTAAAAATAAATTAGTAATGTAATCAGAGAGAGAATATGATACTTACATGGAATATGATATGATCATATAAAAAGGAATAATCAAAAAATGAACACACACAATAACTAAAACAATAGATTTATAGAAAAGTTGACGTGTTCTTGAAATACTCTTTCAAAGTCAAATATTGGAAATGAGGAAAATATAAAAATGAGATGGATAATTCAACAAATTGAAAACCTGACTAGCATCTCAAAAAACACTTCCAGGAAGTCATGTTCAAAATAATATGAGAGGAAGGAAGTTATCGTAAAATTATATGGCACAATTTTCATTGATGCTTGTGAGGTTCTAGTTTAAAGTAGTGTAGTGGGATGATGTTACAAAAGTAAAACAAATTGATAGCCGTGTACGAAGCTAGAATTTGTTAGAATATCATCAATAAGTAGATGACAGTAGAGATTTCTAGAGAGAACATACAGGACCCATATAGTAGTTCAAAATTCAAGATGGTATCTGATTTCTTAATGGTAAAGTCCAAAGCATAACTTTAAAATTCTGAGGCAGTATTACTTTTTAAATTTACAATTCTTCATCTACTCAAACTATTGATCAAATGTGAAGGTGCAAAGAAGGCATTTCTTTTTTATTACTTTCTCAGGACTCAGTCAGAGGATAGAGTATGTACAACTGAAGAAAACTTAGGAGAAAGATTAAGTCAGAAGATTCAGAAAATAGGTGATGAAATAAGATGAAGAAGGTAAAGCAGGGAGTTTCTGGGCAGTAGCTATGTATTGAATTAGCATTAATCATAGTCTGAGTTGGAAGATAGAAAATCCCCAGAAAGGATGTTTTTAGAGTAAAGAATTAGATTAGATTCTTGTTTAAGAATCTGAAGTATTGGAGCTGGGGAGATGACTGAGTAGAATAAGTGCAAGGGCCTGAATTCGATCCCCGGTTCCACCAAAAGCAAAAACAAAAACAAAACAAAACAAAAAAACTGAAGTATTAAGATAGGTTTCACATTTTTTGTTGTAGACCTTGGGAATGGATTGGCAGAAATAACAGTCTTAATATAGAAACAGAAATTGTTACTCAAGGTAGGATATATATTAAAAATATACTACTTTTATACATATTGGGAGCATAAGAAGAAAGAAAATGAAGTGGTTTAAGAGAGGTAAGTCTTCATATTTCATGATAGGAAATCAATACTTAGATCTAAAATTTGTAACTCCAAATAACTATATAAGCATATTATTTACAATGAAGTAGTCACTAGAATGAATTTTGGCAGGGAGTTTCAAAGATTGGGATATGTGATGCTGATTTTTGTAAAAAAAAAACAAAAAAAAAAAAAAACTTGTGGTGCTGTATAACTATACTATAGTGTTGTAGTGCTGTGGAAATAATAAATTATAATTTCAAAAATTCCAACAGAGTAGATTCTAATGCTATGGATTGAATGATTTTGTTGGCTTAAAATTCATTATGTTGAAACCTAATCCCCAATGTGAAGGTATTTGGATGTGGGGCCTTCGAGAGTTAATTGGATTATGAATGTGGAGAACTCCTGCTAAGTACTCTTGCTTCCTTCCTGTGTCTCTGCTGCCCATTATGAGGGCATAAGAGGATGACCAGATGCAAACTAAGAAGAGGTACTTGCTGGTACCTGATAGTTGGCATTTTGATCTCACATTTCCAGGTCTTCAAAACTGTAAGAAATAAATTGCTGTTATTTTATGCACCCCTTTACCTTTGTCTATGGTCATTTTTTATTTTAAGTCTGAATTTACTAAGATACTAAGTATTTTGGACTTCATTTTTTCAGCTATAGGATTAACTCTTGGTAAAGGAGTGATTAGATTTATGTGCTGACATTACTTAAATTGGGATATTATATCAAATATTATTTGAAGTGTTTTTTTTATTCCTATAAAATACACATTTGCATGGTAAAAGCAACAATAAGAATTCTAAAAGTTGTTGCCGCAATTCTCAGCTTGCAAGTATGCTTTGCAAAAAAATGGAAAGTCAATTATTTAATGACTAATGAGATATAGAAAAGTCAAAATTTCGTTTGATTTGGTAAGGTGAAGTTATATAATATAAAAATAGTGAATTTATTAAATAAAGAATAGCTTTTCCACATTCTACGTAATGTTTAAACACATACTGTTTTGTATCAAAAGCTTCACATGCCTAGTGCGTGTATTCTCATGGAATGCTTTTAACTGCTTGCTGACTCATTACCTATTCATCTGTGGCTAATGTAAGGCATTTTTGTTGTGGCTTTCAAATCTGTGGAGGTTAAATGATTCCGTGAATGCAGCTCTGAATTTAGATTATCTTTCAATAACCAGAAATATACTTTGCCAAAAAGTTCAGTCTGAGTGTGTTCAAAATATCAAGTGTCTTTTGAAGTTTTTTAAATAAGAGCTCCACAAGAAAAACCCAACAAATAAATAAGCAAAAAAGCCCAGAACAGGTCTGGTAAGTACAGCTGTTTAGCAGGCATCCTTAAACCTCCTTGTTAGAATTTTCAGAACATAAGAGAAGCAGAGACCAGCCATAAGGTGGAAAAGGGTAGGGTGTGTTCTTTATTTTTCTTTTTTCAGCCAAGGACATTTGGATGTGAGAGAAGGATAGAGGAGAGATAAGGAAAGCACAAGATTTGTCTCATTTATTTTATCATTGATTATAGCTTTTAATGGTTTTCATTGATACGGTACAGGAGAGAAAATTTTAAATTTCAATGCCAAAGCTTTGAAGAGTTGATCTGTTGTTGCAGCTGCTACGGTAGGCCTGCTCAAACATCAATGGTGCATTGTGGCAGTTTGCTCTGCTTCTCTGTTTCTGATGGACACTCTCCAGGCAGTGAAGGGCAAAATGGCTGCCGGTACTGGTTTCTGGTATAATAGAAGTTGTTGGACCAGTTTTGTGAGCATATACATGTCAACTGAACATTTATTGATAGATTCTGTATTATGGCCATTATCAAGTAAAAGTAAATACTTTCTGTTTAATCAGTTCAGATGGGAGTCTGTATTTTATATTAACTCCTTATGGAATCAGGTGTTGTTATTTATAGTTTTTGTTTCTTGGTTGGTAGAAAGGACCAGTGATTGTGGCCTAAAAGGAAAAAAAAATACTTAGAGATAGTGATGGAAATATTTCTGAGAGAAAACAAAAATTGATCTTTTCAGTTTATAATAACTTAAAAGTTTTTTTCTTCTGTATTTAGGACAGACTCTGTACGGTCTACAGGGTTTCACTACATAGACTGGACTTGTACTGATTCTCCTGTTTTCAGCCCCCCAAGTACTGGGATTACAGGCATGCATCACCATGCCCAGTCTCAGTCACTGTTTTAGCACACTCTGTGGGTGGGGCCAATACAGCATGCTGGGGATCAAACCCTGGCCAATGTGCTCTGCCTAAGGGATTTAGTCCACTGAGCTATAAATTTTACGGCTATATAAATCAAGCATTTTTAGGTATTTGTAAAGACTTCTTCCATTTTTAAGCTTTCTTTTTTATATGAACACTCTGATTTACTCTTAGGCCCTGAAATGTTTATAACAGTTTTAAAAAGTCAGTTTCTGCTGAATATACAGGACTATTACCTGGGAGTTATGACATAATGTTTAGGAGGTGATACAGAATAGGCAGAGATTATGAACATTTAATATTTTTCTCTTCCAAAAAGAACAATCTTCAAATTGGAAGAGAATGAAGGGAAATTATTGCATTGGTTGGCAATAGGATATTTTGGCAAATTCAAAATTAAAATCCATAAAATTTGATAAACTTTATTTTAAAGTCATAGCGGTATGTTTAAAGAAGCTGCACATTTATATGATGTGTGTTTTTCAAAGCATAGTCAATAATGTTTTCTCACTTTGAATGATCCTGGAAGATAAAGAGGGATGTTTATTCCCATTTTTATAATTAAAGAAACTGTATCTACAAGCTCAGACTTTTCCACTCTCTCTCATTTGATATTCATTATCCTCCCAAAAGATGCTATTAATTTCAGTTTCATAGATGCTTTAACTAAATTTAAATATTTATTTTCTTAAAGCTGTTCATCTCAGTAACTGACATACAAAACTAAGTACTTTTGATCCAAAGCTTATGTTTTTTTTAACTTAGCATTTTGATTTCTACATAGAGTTAGATGATATAAAATAATGGATAGAGAAAATGTATGGAATTGTTAAAACAGTAATTCTGTATCCAACAGAGTATACTTTATATCCCATAAGATCTGAAATAAAATATTGCATAATTGAGAGCATGTAGAAATCCAATGATTTGTTACAGACACATTATTATTTTACTAAGAACTAGTAATGTTGGAATTTGTTGGTTTCTCAGTGTGATCTGTTATACCCAGGGAGAAATGCCATCAAGAATGAGGAAAGGATAGATAAGAAGATAAGAGCTGGGTTAAGTGGTGGCCCATCTTCCTGGTTGACAAGATGACCCCCAGAACAACAGTAAGGGCATTTATTTACACTTTCACAAAGTTGCAATACACAAGGTTGTCTAGAGACTAATAGCCCACAATGTCAAAGGGGACATTTATTTAATACTGAGGTAGACTGACTGATTTAGGCAGTGAGGCCTCATCCTGCCTTCTCATATAGGATCAATTTTAAGATTTAGGGACTCTCAACATATCTCTCCTTTTTGTTCATTGTGTGACTGATGCGTGTTTTCTTGTAGTTGGAGCAGCTATGTTTGGAGAACTCTGTAAAAAACCTCTTTATATTTGATGTTAGTCTAAAGGTTGTTGATATTTATATTTAGTAGTTTGATGCTATATAGTCTAATAGTCCATAAAAGTAGTGAGTTATCAGTACAGCTGGAAATGGTCAGAATTTGTTGGTGATTTGAGCCTTTTATAGCTTAGTATATTGTTACGGCATTTTTTGTATTTTGTAGTTACACATTTTTTGTGGGGGGGCTGGTTCAGCCCGTACTCACAGTGGGACTGGCATGGGATATGGTGCTGGGGATTGAACCAAGGTGTCCGGTGCCTACCTAAGCTTGCCTTAACAGATGCTTTAGACCACTGAACTATCATGCCAGCCCTGGTTACACTTTTTTGTCGGACAGTTAAGACCAAATTAAAGCAAGACCTGTAAAATACAAATTAACGTTATGTTATCTTACAAGGTCAGTGAAACTTACTGTGGATTTATCTTGAACTCATATATAGCACCTCTTAGATCTTTTGTCTGTGTCTAGATGAGTACAGCCATTGCTTGAACAATTTGCTTTCCGTGAAACCTTAAGTTATATGTGTATATATATTCATTTTTTTAGATGACTCTCCTTAGGCACATGATATATCATTGATCACTCCTCTGTGTCCTATAATCTCTTTGATCACAAAATTAGGGACTCAAATGAGTTATAGGATGTCACAGTAGAGGTTTTTTATCTCGAGTCCTCATTGTCTTTGAAGGGCTAGGTCCAAAATATTGGCTATCTTTTTACCTCGTATATCTCTCTAATATTTGATATCTAAATTTAGTTGTTGAACATCTAGAAGAGAATGTTAATAACATTACCGTGTAACAGGCAGTAAAGTTAATATAACTATCAATTTGAATATCAAACACCTTTGATATAAAACTTTTTAACAACTATGGATATTTTAATATTTAAAATGTTAAAATAATGTTAAAAGACAGCAATTACATATTTTAACAAATACATTTAGAAATTGAAACTATATACAACATTGTAGCAAGACAACCCTGATGTCATTTTGTGACATACTTACATTTTTTTGAAATAACATGACAATCATCTCTAATATATAAGAAAATTTTACCTAATTAATTGTCTTTAAATTAGATATACATTACAAGTGTTTTTGTAAAGACTGTGGTTTGAATCTGAGAGTCTTATTGCAATAAACAGTCTTCATTATATTTTGAAAGATCTGTGCACCTGAAATCATGAATACAGTTAATATACTGTGAGATTAACAATAATGAACTACCATATACATGTGAAATTTTTTTAAATTTAGTTTTGTACCAAAAGCATCTTTTAAAAGAAAACCCTTCAAATTTTTTTAAACATTATTTTTTAATCCATTTGGTAACTTAGGAAAAAATCATGTTTTAAAGTCTATATCGTAAATTTTATAATGAACAAATGATCAAAAAAGAAAAAAGAACTGTTTACAGAATAACATAGAAACGTATATACAAAAGCATAGAGCACACAAACATCTTTACAAAATCAGGTGGCACTCAAATATATATTTTTGGCTAAATTAAATTATAGTAACTTTCAATTTTTATAAATGTCTAATTATAAATAGACTAGTAAGATTCTGTTGTCAATTGGATTGTTGATTTTATGATTTTTAAAATTTTTATTTTTAAATAATACAAAATAGTAATATAAAAGTCATTAGAAATAATACAAGATTTCATTAAACAAACTAATACAAATTCAATAATAGTTGCTGTATTACACGAAGCTATCTTAAAATTAGTTGCTAAGATTAATAGATATAAAGAAATATTTTTAATGACCGGTTAAATACAAAGGAGTATACATCCATTGTGTTTTAAAAAATGGTGTACAGACCCAGCCTAAGGACAGGCCTGGCGAGTGTAGGGAAGAGCTTCTATGCTCCCTTGCACTCTCTGGATCCCTCGGACTAAGCCCAAGACCAACATGTGAATGAAAATTTCTTCCGTGCTTTCGGGACCCCTCCAGACCCAGCCTAAACCCAGGCCCAGCCAGTGTGTGGGAGAGCTTCTGCACACCCCTGCACCCACTGGACCCCTTCAGACCCAGACCAAGCCCAGGACCAGTGAGTGTGTAGGAGAACTTCCGAGCTCCCCTTTGCCTGCTGGATCCCTCTGGACGCAGCCCAGGCCCACATGTGAGTGAGTCCTTCTGTCCTGCTCTCTGGACCCCTCAAGACCTAGCTCAGGTCCAGAATACAGGCCTCGGGTGAAACAAGTCCCTGCAGAGAGGCTAGGGGTCAGAACCCCCCAGCTAATATAGGAGCAAAACATGTTACCAGAGGGGCACAACAAGTTCACTTCCAAGGGATGCAACAGGATGAACCTGAGCACAGCAGCCAGACCCAAGGCAGAAATAACTGGATGAATTCAGACTTTGTAGATGTACACCTGAATTTCAGTAGGTGCTAAGTTAACTACACCAAAGCTCTACACCAAAGGTAAGAGGACAGTGCTATACAAAATGACAAAGAGAAGGACCAAAATGCAATCTCAGGCCCCAAGCCCACCCAGAACAAGTGCAGAAGACACTACCACACAAGAAATTGGGAAACACATAGCTGAAATGTCTGAATTAATAGCATCTGAAGTAAAGAAACAACAGCAGAAAGGTATA